>CAJUYH010001210.1:0-51344 GCA_910591685.1 Galerucella tenella | reverse complement strand
ATATATATATATATATATATATATATATATATGTAGTAACACAAAAACATTGGTCTATCAATTAAGGATACAAGCTGTAGATATTTGTGCAATAATTCCAATCCAATCACTCTGATGATGGAGAAAGATAGGAAAGAAATATTTAAGTCTGTCTATGTGTGCGTGTATGTGCTTGAACTCATACGTCTCATGATAGAAAAGAGTTATTCGCAGTGAAATAAAAAATATTAATATACTAATGCGTATTGAGTAATGTTTTCAGTAGCGAAATAAAAATTGCTGAGAAAACTCTTACTTAGTTCTTGTCTTTCAACCCTTTGCAAAGGTCTCATAATGACTGTGCATTTCTTAAGCTTTTTATAATATCACCAAGTATAAAATAAAATAGCTGATATGAGTTTATTTTGTACGTAAATTATTTTTACGATAAAGTAAATTGCAAAAATAAAAATACCTTGTTTTTTTTTCGAATATACACTTTTACAAAGAAACTTCGCCATATGGAATGTATAAGTATTCTTACGACCCCAATAACTTTCAATCTTAGTTTTTATGTATTTCCTTCAGTGAGAAAAATTAAATTGCCAAAAAGGAATTTTTATCCAATCAAAAAAACGTGTTTTTACGAAAAACAAGTTTAGGATATATATGCAATTACAGTCCTGATGAAGCAAATAAAAGTGCCATCAAACTTGCTTGACCTGTTTCACGCGAAAATAACCATAAATAAATAAATAGTCAAATGTTGAACACCACTGTCAAGGCCAAATCCATCAAACAGAAAAAAAACCAACGTATTTAAATATTTATCTAGGCCGAACACTTTATATTTATTCCTTCACTACTAGAGAAAGTTTTTTTTTTCAATGTGCTATTGATTCATTGAACAAAACGTTTCGATGGCAGACACATCAAGCCGAGCGATAGTCGACAAAGAAAAAGAAGGAAGGTGTGGCTTGACAACTCCCACGATCTTTAAAGATTCCCACGAAATTATAAATCCATTCGTCCTTCATTATTAATAATAACTTTCAAACATTCAAAGTAACGAAATAAATTTTTCTATAAATAATCCAATCAAATGGATCGCGTGTTTCACACTCTAATAATTATTATAATTAAATATTTCAACAGTTGGGTATGTATTTCATCGCGAGAATTGTAATCAAATGAATTGTCCGAGCTTCACTGAACCAAAAAAAGGAAGAAAAAAAAAAAGTAAAATCAACCCACCAGTTATGACTGTTTCCTGGTGGGCAAAATAAATTACTAAATATTAAAATAATTATTATTCGTTGCTATGAATTGTTCACGTAATTTCCTATCTCTGCCAAATATTAATCTCATTTACAAATGAAGGAACGATATACAAAACTAATCTCCAATTTAATTTTGTTTTTGATTACGTTGATTCAAAACAAATGTCATTACAAATTGATAATTCATTTCAAATCAGGAAGTTTTAACATATATACATGTGGATTAAGAACTAATTTACGTATAATTTCTAATGGCATGTATATATTCAATTCCATTCAATAAAAGTCAAAAAATAAAGGCGGAATGAATGAAATACATGAATAGTTCTACTTGAAATCAATTCAAATGACTTCCTTGTGTACACATATAAGTCCAATAGAATTGAATTTAAACCATTGGATTATATCGTTGTAAAACCAATTACAATTTCAACGAGCGACGCAGAAAGAGAAAGAGATATTGAAATATACTGTAAAAGTTATCTTTAAATTGTGAGCACACGAATTGCAGAGAGAAAATATGTAATTCGACTTGTTATTTGTATTTAACGACAGATTGAATTATTATCTGATAGATAAATCATATATATATGTAGTATAAATATATATTGACATTATCACTCGTTGAATTACTTACATTAGAGCACGAGAAAATTAATTTATCATTGATTTATATTGACAAATGAATTCCAGAGTGTGTAATAATTTTTTTTTCTCCTAATTAATTTTTCATTGTAATATTTCCACACTGGCCTTGATTGAAATTATTTTATTTTATTCGAGGACACACACTAAGCAATGCAATAAACAATAGAACAAACAAATTTCGTATATGGGAATTAGTTTAATTCCCATCAGAACACCGTGGAAATTGAATGAAAAAAAAAACAAAAAAATGAAGAATGCAATAATAAATAATAAAATAAAATTGTACAATGAATAAAAAGTAAATTGCGGAAGTTAACTGTTTGATGAATTATTTTTTCGTTATTATTATTTTTTTTTACCAATGGATCTAAATCAATCGAGCGCAGTGAGTTTTTTGAATGGATTATCAGACCGTGGACTGTTTGTAACAGCGAATAAGAAAACTCGTAAAATAAAATATACGAGATTGGACGAAAAAAAAAATTTATTTGTTTCTCATGGGACATAAAACGTAATGAACTGCAAAAGTAAAATAATCTCTTGAGGCCTTTCATCCAAATGTATTTATATGTTTATATACTAAAGGCGATCATGAAGGTTCGACTTCTCTTTTCATTCGTTTCGCACAAGGGAAAAGAAAAAGAGCGAGAGCTTAATTCGTGTACGACTTTCTCCAGCAAACGTTGAATGTGAAAGAGAGGGAAGGAAAAGACAGTTGTACATACGTGTATGTAATTAATTGCTCGTCGCATGGAAAACATCGTGAGCCTGGAGGCAATTTATACAAATATATGTATGCGATTGAGTGTTTCACGACGCAAAACCAGGAGGGATATCAACGAAATAAATTCGCGGAGCAGTCAAAATCAATTCATGAAAGAACAAAAAAAACAACCTTTTTGTGTGATCAAATTGTCAGAATTATTTTTTTCAACGTTCTGGTTTTCTCTTCTGCTTTTTTTTCTCTCTTGCTTAATACTAATGAAAAATTACATTAAAAATTATTCAGAAGAAAATTACTGACCAATCCATCCCCTTGCCAATAACTATTTGTCTTCTAATAGATCGTGAATGACGGAGAAAAAAAATGAATATCATTGAAATATTTAAATGAATTTACACGCACGCGATATTAAATGAAACCTCAATGGAATAAGACACGTACACACCGAACAGTCGAATGACTGTGTGATAAATGCGACCGGTTACACATATGTCACGATATATATCAAATATGTGTTTACAAAGAAAAAAAAAACATGAATGGTATCTTGTTTAATATATATACACGTATACGAATGTAAATGATAATGTGGGTGGTTAAAATTCCATGATTTTGATTTATATTCTATACGCAAAAGTCACATTACAAATACCTATGACAAATAAATCTCATTGCGAATAATTTATGTAAATAAATTTACCCTTGAATTGATTTATTTTAACGATGACAATTAATATTATAATGAAATATTAATGTCAATATTAATATTAATATTTGAATTGTTGCAGATGGTGCGCCAGTGCCAGACGATATAAACGATCGAGAGGTAAGAAAATAAAATTGAAAATAGTGAAAAAAAAATCCTAAATCAATTTTAAACAACTAGAAAATTCCAATTTACTTTAATAACTTCTCTATATATTTTTCTTTCTTACCTTTCATTAATTGAAGAGCTGCAACAGATGTCTGATTTTCTGCTGCCATTGCGTCCATAAGTGATCCATTGCGAGCAATTTTACTCCAGCGCTGATTGTCGTTAATTTATCTGGTCGATTTAGATGAACGGCGCAATCCAGAGTTTATAATATAATAATCTCAGCATGACATTATTCCATCCTTCACCAATGCAACAAATTATAAAAACGTCAATCAAATAATTAAATTGTTAAAACATTTCACAATAATGTTACAAATTATTACAGTGAACAATATATTGAATAAATAGTAGTGTGAGTGCAAAATAATTTTTTTTTATTGCCAGAGGTCGCTGGTGATATATTCATAACAATGCGAGGCGTGTCAACATAATGTTGTAACTGATTGTTGTGCTAGGAGTTCGTGTGGTGCATACCTATTTTCTAAGCTCACGATCCCCATCGCAAGTTCTTCAACATTATAAAACTAATGATTATATTCACGTGTAGCATCCCAATACCTCAAAGGCATTTTAGTTGTCATTAATGGAAGTAGTACAATCACAACATGCTTGGCAATTTCATAGATGCAGACGCACACAGAAACACACACACACATACACATTATATGCTGGTGCATTAAATGTCAAGGCGAGAACATCGTGGAAGGCGCGCGCGCGTTGACGCTACTTATTTTATTTTTTATTTCTTACTTTGTGTGAACTACGACGATCCCTACACATGACGTTGCAATGAAATTTTATCCACAATCCAAACTACACCACAACACATTTAATATCAATAATTTCCACTGCTACAATTGAAAAGTCCATTGGGAATAATTTTATTCCCAGCACATAACCTCAAAAAAAAAAAAAAAAACCATAAAAATTCGATAATTAATTTTATTTTAATGATTTAGGACTCGGTGGCGGCAGCATCAGAGATTCATTCGCACGATTACGATGATTCTGACGATTCGGATATGTACATGGAACCTGACGGCACTGAGACAATTGAGGCACCAGCGAAACCTGATGAATCATCAGCATCACCAACATCGCCACCACAATCAGCAATTCCACTAAACGCTGAGACCCGAGTGACTGCAACAATTTCCAACGGACGCGGTGGTATACCATCAACAAGCGAATCAGGTGCAAATCTCGACAAAACTTTGGAACAAGAGAGTCAAAATTTTTTTCCATCATTCGCTGAATTATTCGCCAATCATCGACTATCATTTGCAGAACAACAGCAGCAACAGCGCTATCGTCCCAATCGATTTCTTGGATATTTTCAACGTGATCGCAACGCATATCAATCAGCAGCAGCAACAGCACGTAATACAGAGCATCCATTGCTTGGCTCAGGCAATTTTGGTGTTATACGAGGTGGAACATATTATCCAGAGGAGAAAGAAAATGAAGAATACACCATAGATGAAAGTTTATACAATCCGTATTATTCGGCAAATGTCGCTAGAGGACGTTCGAATTATTATCGTAATCCGAAACCACAACCAATACGTGGCGGCGATTTCTTTGCTAATTTCCGTGATTTTGCTGACATAACAGCACCGCCCAAATCAAGCTTTTCACATTTGTCTGTTGTTTATGCTAATAGAAATGGTACTAATGGTCGTGCCAATGAGCCGCGTAATATTATTGAAACGTTGCGAATGTTGGAGGAGCAAGAGGAAGAAAATGCTATTACAACAACTACAGGAATTCCAATAAAGAAGTTGAGTCAGGGTAAGAGAAAATTATTGAAAATGAATAAATATCACGAGGAGAAACAGAGGAAATCACGAATGTCTGTTGAACCATTGTTGGCACTCAGTTGAGCTTTTATTGATTGACATTAAAGAAAAAATGAAGAAATGAAGGAGAGAAATAAATAAAAATTTTAAGTGTGCTAAATATAATTGTATTATATATAATCAAGCATGTGCAAAGTGTGCGCTTTGGGATTTTGATTGTTTTTTTTCATCCCATACGCGAGGAAAAGAGAAAATTTGGCATTGAGTACATGAGAACCATAGTTGAATGTGGTTTAAATAATTAATTGTTCAGTTATTTTGACATTGCGAGAGGGGAATTAAATTGAACAAACGAAATTATTCAATTAGAGTGAAACAAAAAAAGAAAGGAAGAAGAAATGAAAAATAATGATGATGGGCAAAAGAGTGAAAGCAACAGAGCGTGAGAGACTTTATAGACTTTTTTTTTTATAAGTAAATGTATCAATGTGTGAGTATTGTGTGAATGTGGTATACGATACGGGCTTTGTATTGATGTCCTGTAGTATAAAGGAGAGTTAATGAATTCTTTCTTTTATTTTGTATTCGCCCTCAAAATTTCCGCGATGTGTTCATAAAGACAAAATTAATTCGTGATAATTTTTTTATTTCATGAAATCATCTCAGCTGAAATCTATTTTCGGCATATTGTTATATTATTTGTTGTTGACTATTGTAGTTCATAATTTCAAGATATAAATGTGTATAGATTTTATCTTTAATCGCCAATATCATCACAGAAACAATATAAAAGAATAAAAAAAAAAAAAGAAAAATAGAAAAAAATAGATGAATGTGAAAATAAATTTATAATTAAATCATATTATGTACAAATAAAAAATATCTATTTTTATTTTTTCCTGCAAATCCCAAAGTGTTTAATAAATTTTAGATGGAGGATGATGAGATGAAAATAGCCCAATTCAATCATGCATTATTCCATACACCCAGGATGAAAAAGTGAAAGGGAAATTTTGTAATAATATTAGATATGTTGTATGTTGATTGTAAGAGAAAGATAATCAATGAATAACTGCAGGCTCATACAAGTACACTCCAAACCGCCAGCAATGATTAAAGCTACACTTGAAAGATTGATACGTCTATATTTTATATTTCATAACGAATTATTCAGGCTTGAATTGCAATTGGCCATTGAGCTTTGGTTAACCACAGGCATCTTTCTATCAACCGCCACGAGGAAAATTGATTTTTATGTATAAATAAACAATAAAGCCAGAAATTAAACGGAATAAAAACCATTTGTCGGTAAATATGATTTTATTTCATATATATTGTGAGAGTAAAATACTCTCTACTATGCCAACGAAATGAGACAGCACTGCCAATTTTTTCAACACCTGTCGCCGATTATATTCCAGTTTTTTTTCTTTTATTATCAATTTTTATTTAAAATAAAATGAAATATTGGGAAAAAAAGTGAAAGCACTTACCAATAATGCTCGAACAATGATTCAATTCTCGGCCAATTCGTTACTTTTCATTTTTTTTCCTTTTTGTTCACTTGTAGAAACACCACCTGCAATCAAGTAATCAAGTTTATTAATTAACTATCTCACTTTTATTGTCTATATTCATTTATTTGAATGGATTTTAGAAGATTAGAAGGATTTGTATGCATAATAAAACAACGACAGGTTAAACAATGTTCACCACTGTCGAGCATTACCAAGAATTATTCAATAATAAAGAGCGGACTGTTTTTTTTTAACAATCATTAAATTTACCATTGACTGCTCCATAGAACCGTTTGATATGACGCCATCTCCAAGTCCCTTTGTTCAATAATTGCATGGAATTATCTAGAGAAAACATAGACCAAAAAATAATTATAATATGCTAAAAATGTATTACCGTAACACTATGGCATTTATACAATATATTTTATAATAATTATCCAACCTGATGATTATTAATAATTGAAGATAGTGGATGAAACACTTGCGAACACGTCCACGGCCCAAGAAGAATAAAATTAAAAAAAATATGGCGTCGCGAAAATTCACATACCACGAACAATAAAAAAAATTCAAATGCAGCCAATTACATAGCAGCCAAATTTATACGACCAATCAAGGCACAGAGAAACATTCAGTCGGTAGGAAAGATCGCCAACAACCAATAAAATCATGTGGCATGATAATGAAATGATGGCAGATGTGAATGTACCGCCGATAAAATAGAATTCAATATTTTCCCATATTTAGTTTGTACTTTATCCGTAGAAACGTTGTTGGTGCTTTCCCGCCTTTTCAATTCCCATTGTCTTGATAAAACAAAGAAGAACGCTGTGAAAAAATAACTGCGGAGGAGAAGCAAAAAACCTCAGCTTTCTTTTTTTACGTTGTCTCAAGCAAGTATCGATAAAATATATTCATGTTACTTTATTGCACATAACAAGTTTATCACATTCAATATTTATGGAATTATTTTTGCACAGTCTATGAATATCAATAATACCACACCATATAATACGAATACACCAAGGGAAATATTTTTACACAGTCTGGAGGGTTAGTGGCGTCTCGCTTATCACCTACAAGTGTGAATGTCATGCAAAAGAAAAAAAGGTAAGTGAGCGAACAGTAACGAAAAAACCTATTGAATTATTATGTTGTGCTGCCGAAAAATGAGATTGAATGAGGTGATGTATGGAAAATTGGATAAAAATCCAACCATACAATATTTAAAACATAAATTCACATTGATGTCTTTACGCTAGTATATATATATATATATATATAGATATAATTGTATCTCATGTTACATATACATATATATGTTGCGATGGTGAAGCTGGCGATGCAGAAGTGTAAGGGGAAACTTATATGAATGTTAAAATAAGTTTGAAATTGTCGCGGACAAGTTCAGCCCCGTGGGATGTACCCTGTCGAGTAATTCCGCAAAGCCAGCAGTTTCTGGCCCTTTTGCTTTACCAGCTAGTCCTTCCATCCACGTGAATTCCAACCTTTCACATATACATATTTATAATACAAATAAATATCTAAACAACATAATAAAACATGAACAATTGGGATAATGCAAATGAAAATAAAACGCGAAAAATTATTCATTCCACTTTTTTATTTCGTTTTAATCCATTGTTATTATTGTTCGTTTCTATTTTTTGTAGGTTAAATAGTTTTATGAAGTTTCTGATGTTGTCTACGTGTTTTCAGATTGTCACTTATAAATAGGGGGAGCACACGCACGCGTGGAGAGACGAAAAGCCGAAGGTAAATGCGATGTGATGCGAGTAACTGAGTGACTAATTGAATGAGGTGTCTCCGAGGAGCAGCAATCCCGTCACACGTCAGAACTGCCTGGGCCTACGGGACCTCTACAGTTCCCCTTGCTGTGTTGATGCCACTCTGATGTTTTACTATACGTATTTATACCGGGTATGTACATATATATATATATAAATAATATTATACAGAAATTATTTCATAGTAGACATGTGAATGACACAATCACACAAATCATAAAATTATTAAATATCACTTGAATATGTTTCTTCGCCATTATTTATTTGATGTCAGAATTGAAAGATGGATATTTTTATTATTGGGAGGGAAGGAAAAAGAAATGAGAAGAATGGGGTTAGGAATATGATTGATAATCGTCGAATGCGCATGTTATTAATATCTACGGCCATGAAATCTTCAATATTTCTACTAATTTTTTTTTCCCTGGTGAATTATGTTGTTGGTTGATGTGTAGAGACGTTGGTGAATTGCAGCATTGCGGAATTGCAATGATGTAGATATACATATATATATATATATATATATATATGTATATGTATGCGTGTGAGAGACGATAGTGGGTATACAGTTGGTATAGGCTTTTGCTACTTATGCATTCTTGGCGTGAAGGCAATCGCAGGGATGGCGGTGTGGCGTTTGTACGCGAGGTGAAGGATTGGGTGATGGTGAAGATGTGATGGGTTTGCAAGGCGAATTGTTGGAGAATGCACGTGTTGGTGGACTCTCTCAGTAGACAAGAGATAGAACAATTACGCGATGTCAGCCATCGTGACCGGGAGTGTAGGCCGCGTGGTGAATCAAAACTAGGTAGGTTCTAAACCATTCCTCCTTTTTCTTCGAATTTATTTATATATATATATGAAGTCTCGGTGGACCAAACGTCCATGTCGATTTTAAACGCTGCCAAGATTGAGAACGAGTGGAAATTCGTAAATGTTCTATCAATAAAAAAGTAAAATAAGAAATAATTTAATGAATGATTGCGAAAAAATATATCATAAATCTCAATTAAAATAATTTATACAGCAGTATCTTCAATCGCATAATTATATGTCAATAAATCATTTTGTCTTTGTTTTTCTGTTCAGTTCTTATCAATACATTCACTAATTTGGGTGTTGAAAAGGTCTTTATGAATGTATGAAACTGAACGGAAATAATCATTTCTCAAATCCGTGCGTAACCCAAAATGTTCGCGGCTCAATTTTTCTCCTTCCTTTACCGCGGTCGAATGCTGCCACCACCTTCTATATAATACCAAGCGATGAGCTTGGAAATGGCAGAGAGATGATTTTTCCACCAGTAAGAAACCGAGGGAGAGAAATGGGTAAGTGAGAGAGAAAGAGAGTTCCCATGGGGAACAAGAGTCTCGAGACGAATCGCTACCAGCCTTCAAAACCCTCCGCGTTCCACTTTCTTTCCTTCCTTCCTACCACCTTTTTTTTATCACGATCATTCCGCAATGCTTCAATTTCTTTTCTTCGTTGTCATATTTATATTTTTATAATTTTCTACACAATGAAATGATTATTTAATTCTCTCATGCTGTTAAATACTTATATGCACTGTATTATTATTAACAGGATCCATTTGTCAACTAGATGCGTATTAAGTTTTATTTTATTTGTGACGTGTTTGGCCCACATAAGAACTTTATCTCAAGTGACATTTCAATTAATTTCAAACTCATATAGACAAACGTGTGTCAGTTGAAAACTCGTCATTGTCATTTGTTTCGTGTAATTACTTTGTGCGTAAGAGACATTTGTGATAAGAGTTAATTATTCGCGATTCCCAAGTATGTGTGCGCATGTCTGAGGAGAATGAGAGAGAAAGGAAGAAGTTTTTCCAGTATACATTTACCTATCTCTTGCGTCGTTGGGAGAAAATTTTTTTTATAAAATCCGTGGGCTTGTTATTAAAATCTCCGTAAAGTTCATCTCGTTGAAATGAATAAGTGAGTGGTCTCGTTCGTAAAACGTCGTTGGCACAGGGTTGGTGAAGGGATAAGAATAAAAACAGCTGGTAGGAGAGAAATAAAACGAGGATATAAAACGGTTTACACCGACACTGTTAACTCGTCTTTTTTCCGTCGGGAAATATTTTATTTTTCTATTTTTTTTTTCTTATTCACGTTTAATTTTTAAATGATCACAAACTTATTTTTTCTTTCGTTTTTTATCGTTTTATTCATTTATATTTTAAATGTTACTTAGCTATGGCTATCGCAACTGGACTTGGATTACAAGAGTCAAGTTTTATTGTATTTTTTTTTCATTAACAATTCCCCGGGTGTCGCCCAAGGAAACTGGGGATGAAAGTTGGCAGGATAGCGAGGTACAGCATAGCACAGTGAGTTTTAGCGAGACTTTTGTTAATGTTCAGAATTAACAGAGTAAGGAGACTTTAAGTCATAAGGCCTCGCGGGAGTCCACCACTATAGATTCGACGCCGCAACTTTCACAATTCTTTATTTCTTTATCAAACTCAGTCGCTCTCTGTCTCCTCTTTTTTTTTATTCTCAATTTTCTGTCCGGGTATATTTTCCTTTCCATGCGCGAACCCTTGCAGACTCTTTTTCACTCTTCGCCACAAAACTTTCAACGTTACTAATTCTTTTTCTTTTTTCGTTTCCCAGGTCTGTTAATGTAATTATAATGGAAAAATTGTTGGAAAGAAAGGTTCATATTAATAGAGAAGAATATTAAAATTAGTGTTCGTCTTCCTCCGTGCATTTTTATTTATCAAAGTAAAGCAAATGTTGGCAATTTATTTCATCCGGCCAAAATCAATAATTATTTTTGTTATTTATTCGAACAAACGTTGAGTAAACAGTCAATTCAATAGTGGAAAAAAAAAGAAACAAATACCATGCGATATTTAAGGGGTGATTTTGAAGTTAATGTGCTTCAGGAGGTTTTTGGCAAGCGCGTTACGCATAATGTAACATGATTGCTCCATGTCCGCTCGGACACACGATTATTATACTACGTAGGAATATATATATGTTCGTGTATTGCCATGTGTGTCGAGGGGAATTTCGTGAGGGAGTGTAAAACATAATATATACAAATATATATGAAGAGAGAACGAGAGAGAATACTCACTCGCTCTCGTATAACTAATCAACCGGCTGCCGAGTCAAATCCAACCAGTCCAAATTCCACACAACATATATATCTAAAATTTTGATGGGTCTATTCAATCGTTTATATTATTGTCTATACCATTTTTCACTTGACATCGACTCAACCACCCACCATTTGTTGGGCAATGACTGGCTGAGTTAGTATAATATATTCTATAAATATAAATAATAAAATGAAATACCGTATATATATACACATATATATACAATTTTTAAAAGTCAATTGCGATTAAACGATAGGGAAAATAAATTGACTGAAAAATTTGCCGAAGACTGAACGTGAACGCGAGTAATGAGGTAAAAATTGAGACAGCTTTATTAAGTCGAGGGAAGTTATCCTGATTAAGTTACTGGCAGTGGTGGTTGTTGCCTCCCTCTTGACATCATCCCTTCGCTGTCTCATCGCACCGAGAAATCAGCCTCATCCCGCCCCCATACTAATTTTATTTATTACGCAATTTAAAAATCGATGCACACGCGATCGCGATATTAGCAATAAATAATTAAACGTTATATATAAAATATTTACGAAAATTTAATTGAAAAATCAATTATGAATATATATATTTATATATATATTTAATTCATTTCATTTACTTACTTATTTATTTTGTCGGTTATTTATATCAATACATGTATATAATAGCTGCATATATATTTCTTTTCATCGTAAACACGCTCTACAGTTGAGAATTATCCAACGACCCGTCGTTCGCTTTTAATCTCGTTAATCTAAGCTGATTAACCAAAGACTTGAGGGCTGACTTGACACACGGGGATGCTCTGTATATGTATATATGTATATTATAATAGAGGGTGAAATAAATGTACGTTAGCAAAAGATCCAAACGTTGTCAGCCACTTGATTTTTTAATTAATGATCAATTTATATTTTCGTCGTACACATCAATATATTTTTTTTTTATGCATTATTATTTTTATATAAACAGCACAATTGATTTGATTTTATGTTTATTTATGGTGCGTTTTAGGAGCGAGATGAAATGGCATGCGATGGAGAAACGACAATATGTGAAGACGGGATAAATTGGCTTTTCCGTTTGGTTTAGTGAGCAGTTAGTGAAGATAGTGTGAGCCCGGATTACAAAATTAACTGGGCAGCTATTATATAGAATGAATGCGAGTGAGCGAAACAGGATGTCTTTTTGACGGCTATGTCTTTTGAGTGCACGTGCGAAAATGGAACAGTTGGGGTATGTAGCAGTAAAGTAAGTTAACTCTCAACTATCTACGAACGACCAAAAGACGCTTGTCTTAATTGCAGTATTTTCCAACTAAATTGGCCAATAATGTCACAACTTTTACCAACACTACAAATTTTCATCTTTTTTTTTCTAACTCACATTATTATTAATATTTATATCAATAATACAATAAATTAATTAATTATGAACATGGTTATGATGATTGATATTTAGACTATACAGTGCAAGATTAAACATTTGGTTTTAGAGGTATCGAGGGAACCAGTGAAGGTTCAAAGCCTCAAGGGGTTGTTCTTGCGCAGCGACATCGCTTCGAGACAAGAGGAGGAAACTGACATTGGACTTGCATCAGCGAATTGTCGAGCGAACGGGGAAACTGTTGGGTGAGTGAGTGAGTGGGACGAGAAATGCGCACCCATTCTGTTGCAACCAACAATATAGCATATATCAATATATGTATATACATATATACATCAATAGCAAATGATGTCCATGTGGGTTTGGTTATTCCAGCTACGTAAGTGACACATTGACGGGGTCTGACCGCAGCTTGGCAGACCTGACCGTCTCCCTGGGGTTGGTAGTTACCGCATGATTGGCCCTCCATTACCATACCCTGTACATATCTACACCAACTCTCGAAACTATTGCCCAGGTATATACCAATTCCATTCCGATATATGTCAATTCTCATCACATCATACTTGAGATTATTGTCAAACATGACATTTATATCTTTTAACTTTTTTTTTAATTATAATTTATATAACTTATATAATTTATATATATATATATATATATAATTGTTTAGTTGTATTTTCGTTTAGTAATCTTAACGATAGTGGGCACACCCTCCATTCATATATGTGTGTGTGTGTGTGGGTGTATAAAGGACGTTGGAAGGAAACATGGACTCGACTGCCACAACTAGATGGATAGACGCGATGCGAACGTACGTAGACATGTGAGGGTGCACTCGCTTAATTACACTGGGTGGCCTCGTGGGATACCAACATAGAGAGGAAGTGAGACAGATATAGAGAGAAGGTTTAGTCGACCTTACCCATACTCAACTGCCTCCGCCTTCAAACTAACACACCATCACCAACCTCTCAACTATATCCTCCCATTCGCTATCTTCTTTCTCGTGTTTCGACATCATCTCTCTACATCTCTCTTATTCTAGAAACCTTTCTCATTGCTTCGATGTCTAGTCTACTGCACAACCCTCCAGACGCATTGCATTTCTCACTGAGATTTCCAAACCGACGTTGGTTTGGACGAGCCACTTGCACCTTTGCTTATGTCCCCTCGGGGCAAAGTGGCTAGCTTTAGATGCAGTCAAACCGACTTCTCGCTCATCTTCCCTGTCGCCCCGTCTCTCTTTGTATATATGTGTGGGTGGGTATGAGAATCATAGTAAGGGGATCGTATAATGGTAACTCCTTTTCTACGTGATCTGAAATTCAAGTCAACGAATAGACTCTGCAATTCAAATTGAGAATCTGTGATGTAGAAAATCATTCTATGGTTATTTTCGTTCTTTTATTTTACTCATTGCAAGTATGGCTTCACAATTTTATTCTCGGGTGCTATTTATATTCTGTTTAATTTATAATATTATTTATATGCATTTCACCACTTTACAATTAATTTCGTTGTTCAATTTATCACAACATAGGTTTCATTTAATTTTTAATTTTTCTGTTTTATTCTTTTTTTTTTAAGTGATGAATGTGTACAAAGGGGAGAGAAGTTTCATTTGTGTTTGTGGCTTATCATTCAGTGAAAATCTACCGAGCAAATAGTATAGTACCAGGTGTTGGAGATTTGTGTTTTAGGGTTGGCCTGAACGTTGGCGACATGTTGACACCTCATGTCATAGATAAGCCTGGTTAACCTACTGCTTAACACGTTCATCGACAAATTAAAACGTTCTTTCAATTAGCTGATTAGCTACACCTATTTAACACAAATAATAAAAAATAAAATAAAGAGAGAAGAGATGATGAAAAAAAAGACGCAACTGATTATTATCATATTTGCATAAATTGTCTTCATATATGTGAGTGTGTGTCAAGTTTCTAAAAACATTTGTCACTGTGACGCCTCTGTTAACGAGCCTGGGGCGACATTCTCGTTCACCTAATCGCATGGCCATAAATAAGATAACAATTTTTCATCCACGAACAAGCGCGGAAAAAAAATATAAAAGTTAAGGGAGTAAAAGAGGAGAAGATATATATTTATATATATATATGTATGTATATATATATATATATGGAGAGGGCGAAAGAAGTAGCAGCAGTAGTTGAGAAACTGGAAAAGTTTGTAACCCTCGTTACTGGGTATCGAATTCCAATTAGATGACGATCGCATTTCCGACGGTAGATATATATGCTAAGAACGCGCACGAATACGTTTTTACATTTTTCCCAACGAGTGTTAAAAAAAATAGAAAAAAATAAAGGTGTGGAAGATTTTTTTTTGCTTTATACCTTTCCCACGGGCAAATGAAATAGAAACTGATTCGTTGCCATTCGGGAATGAATCTTGCAATTTGCCAACAAAGATCTCTCTTACTTTTGCATCATTAAATAACCATTTTGATATATTTATTAAATGCAATTTTGGATTTGGATAATTTTATCACGTCGTAGGGGAAATAGATCATTAAAGTGAAGAAGAAATGATGAGTGAATGTGATATGAGGGATCAAATAATTTACTATATTTATCTCGTCACGCAAGTCACGTAAATTGTTAGACAGACGTTGGTTGTATACGATCTTCAACACACAGCGAAAGGTGTTGATTGCTCAGGCGGTAAACGATAGCTATCAACACTACCCTTCTTATATACACAAACCCTTTTTTTTGTCTCAAGTGAGATTATAAATTAACAAGAATAATTATGTAGCATTCAATCGTAAAAATATTCAATATAAAGTTCAATGCATAAATAAATTTAATAAAGTTCTATACATTGTTAAAACGTAAATATGGAAGTGTCACAAATGCATTGGAAAAATATTTGACGTATATACAAATGAGAAAAAGAAGTCATCGGCGTATCGAAGTCGCATTATATTCTCAGGAGAACTGTGTAGTGGTTGTGTGTGGAAAGCCGGAAGTGCAAACCACAACACTCAGATATTTTTTTTTTTGTCGTAAAAGCATCATCTATATGTAGAGAGAATGTGTGAGCGAAGTTCGACGTAAGACGATGCACTTTGTCGATATATATTTATAGCAGTCTCTCTATATTTGTGATACAAAGAGCGAGATCAGGGCGCGACTTTCAGTATTCCCTGGTGCATTTCACATCACAGATGATATACTTTTCTTCACACATTTGTCCTTAGTTTCTTTTTTCACTCGTCAGCTGACAAAAATAAATAAAAAAGACTTTTATAAGAGCGGAAAAAAGTAATAAAAATCATTCTCAATCTTTTATTTGCATGGGTAATAATTTAATTACACATATATATAAAAAAAAATAACTTACAGCGACATTACCTATTTATTTGTATTCAGAATGTGATGAAAAATTCACGAGCACGATCAATTGACCAAAAAGAATAGTAGAATTGACCATTGGAACACTGCATAGATACAGCGGCACCGATGGAAGAATATACAAGTGTTTGTCTGAAAGTTCAAGACTCTGTTTCAAGGGTGTATGTGCGACTCTGAGGAGAGTTTACGTCGACAGCGCACGGTAAACCCCCAGAATTGTGGGCAAAACCGCCCCCTTCATGCCCTCTCAAGAGACTGTGTCGGAAGGTATTGAAAATTACATCTTACTCCGTTATATACTATATACCACCTATCCAAGCCTCTCTCTTACGCCATCTACCATTCACCCCTATCGCATTTTACTCTCATTCAACCCCCTAAAACTCCCTTCTCCTTCCCCAACATTTCATTCGCTTTCTCGATGCGTTAGTAATCGCCCGATGTATGTTCGATGTTTATGCGTTGCAGTAAAATTTTTCTTTCTCTTGTTTTCTCATTTTTCGCTTCCGGGCATTGTTGTTTTACCAACCAACTCTCGTCCGGATGCTCTATACTATATGTATTTATATATATGTGTGTGTACATACGCGCGCACACACATCACTGAATATCACTCTCGCTCTTTATCCACCCTGTCAGTAAGTGGATGAAAGAGTAATAAACTCAACAACACAAACCACTGCGATTCCATATCATGTATTTCAATAATTTTTTTTCAAAGAATTCACAAAAAAATGAAATAAAAATATAGGAAATAAATTTTTTTCCTGTTATATGCCATTGCGTATTCCATAGGGACTCTGGTAAACATGTATATGCATTCTGACGATGCTTTTACATGCAGAGAAAAAAAAACGGGGCAGAAAGCGAGTCAGAGATATGTCGTTGTCCTTCGATTTTTTTTCTTTTCATTTTTCTTTTTTTTTTTCCCCGTATTTTTCTTTCAAAACTCTCCCGTTAAAGTCATGCGTGAAAAACATCAAAGAGTATATATGCACCACGAAAAGTTGGAGGAATATAAGAGTTTTCAAGGAGTTGCACGGACTTTTCTCTTGGAGGAATAAATTTTATACCAGGAATCGGTTGAGGGTGGTAAAAAAAAGATAAAAATATATAAAAATAGAAAGGTAGAGAGAAATGTATGTAGTATTTTGTGCAATGTCCAAAGAAACTGTCTGCGAAAATATGGCGACCGCAATAGTAACCGCATTTTTGTTTCTGCAACTCTGTCACTTGCTAAACATTTAACACAAAACTTTATATACCACATAAGTGAAAACATGGCCGCTGTTTCTGCTGTGGAACTTCAATATTTGTTAAATTCTCAACGTTCATTTCTATTTCATAAAGCATAAACTCCTCGACTATACGTGACAGATAAGAAATTTTTCTATATACCTCTGTGTGCTGCAATAATCCTGAGTGATTTGATCGATATCATAAATTCTCACGGAATTTTTTTGGGAAACAAACAAAAAAAATGTGACTAGTAATAAATTTGCCTGGTGCTTGCGTCACTTAAAACCCATATACATTTTGTTTTTAGGCGAACCGAAAGTGGTATTGTTACGCGACTTATCAATCGACCAAGTCTCTGGAGTGAAAAAAAAATTCTTCTGATACATATAAAAATGGTAACGTCGCAGTCGCATGTCTCACCCACCCTCAGGTGCGGTTTCTCTCTTAGTAATTGCTCCATAGTACGACCGTACGGACTTTTATTGTTGCAATCTTCCGCAATACAAATGAAAAGTAAAAAAAAAATTAGCACTCGTATGAATTTCCCGTACAAGTTTCTCTGAATGATCGCCAAGTCCAAGTAGAGCAAGAGCGCACGCGAGAGAGGGTCGTAGAGTTGGTAATTGGCAATATGAGTGGCCGGATCCTGCAGGATGTCGGGTCAGTCGCGCGCCCCAGGGAACACATCGTCCCATCTCTCACATACAGGCACTCACACATATTCGTTTCCCGTAGTCCTTTCTAGGGTGGTAGCGACGTTTTCATCCCTATCTTTCGCATTCTCTCTCGCTCGACATCGCTTGCCAACGATCGAGAGGGGTCGCGAAGCAGGAATCAAATTGAGTTTCATACTCGCTCTTCCTTCCTCATTTCCCTGCACCGTATGTTCATTTGCTTCCGCTCATAACCTGCACCAATGCACCATCATATAAATGTATGGATTAAATTTTTAAGGATTTGTATCATTTTTCATTTATCATGATGTGATACATTAATGATAAACTGATCCATTGTTTTTATTGTAATTTATCATGAATAAATGTTGATGAATGGATTCATTAATATTGTACAGAGTTTATTTACAGGGTTTCGGTGTCGTTGGTTGGTTGCTCGGATGGTCGGTTGGTTGGTTGGTTTGGCGGAGAGAGAGTTGCGAAGGTTTCGGGTGATGCGGTGGCGTCTGGACCGCGGATAATAGGAAGAGCTACTGCTGAGGGGAATATCTCTGCTAATCACGTTAAGTCCGGGAGACCGCTTTGTGCTGTATATACTCAGCTGTCGTTTAGGTTATATGTACGAACGAAATATCTCGAATACCAAAGTCCGAAACGCGCTTTTGCCCAACAACTAAACATATACAAAATCCAATTGTAATATAATATTTCTCTTGCAGAGTTGCGGATAGTATTGTCTCATAGTCAGGTTACCTTTCCACTATAACGTCCGTACGATAAATTCTATATATAAATATAAAATATTATCGCGATGCATCAATGACATTCTTGAAATGAAAATTATGAATATATGAAAATGTTTAAAAATCTTTTTGTCATGCTAACTTTTTTGTGATTTAATTGCACGTTTTGAACATTCGGGGGCAGTAGATTTTTTTTTATTTACGTTGTGTTACAATATGCTAGGATGGATTTAGGCCAAATGATAATTGTTTTTTAAGGATATACGGTCGAATAATAATTGTTTCCATACTTTAATATTATTTTCCTCAAAAAAATCCCACGAAAATAAATAAATATAATTTGTGTTATTTATTACGTTATACGGTTATACAGAAGTGTTCCGTATGCAACTGAATGACATATCTTCTCACAAATATACATACATATCAGTCCGACTAGTGAATCTCATTAAACTCATTGGTGCGTGGTATTCGCACTCTGCCACGGACCCCAACGACTCCGACTCCGTCTACTACTCCATTAAGATGACCACAACTCCGTGATATTACTGAGACGTCTCGTATTCTCAGCTCACGTCCCAACCAATATCATTCCAACCAACACATACAACCCATCGTCCGCCAAATCCACAGAGATATATCCAAAGTAACGAATTTTCCTATGCAAAAATATGAAAAAAATAATCCATAAAACAATTTTTTTTATAAGCACTTTCACCCTGCATGTCTCACTAGTGATGGAAAGTGAGATAAGACTCTGCCGTGCGTCTGATCTTTACTCTATATACATTTTTTTTATGCGCAAGGAGAAAATTTTGCGCGAGAGCAAATTTGAATAATGTCTTTTATCGGCGCTGTTTTCTAACTTTTCGTCTTTCTCTTCTGCATCTTCTTTCATTCTTTCTATTTTTTTTTTTTCTGTTTGCTACCTACTCGGAGATATAGTAACAGCGGCACGTGTGTCTTTATAGGAGATCCTTCATGTGTATCCTCGCGTCTGTTCCCTCTTCCCCTGCAGTCGCAGTACCCGCGGGGATTTGTTCCCATATCGTCAACGTGGAAAATGTCGTTCCGAAGAGAGGGCGCGGTGTCGCATTTGGATTATCATCACATCCAACGTGCCTCTTCGTGTATATTTATATAGACGCAAAACTTTAACGCCACGCTGAGACTTATCAACATCTCGATTACACCAACTTGATTGAAGTGAGACAAGGGAATATTTCACAAAAAAAAAAAAAGAAACTAATATAAACATAAAGAAGTTAAAGGAAAGAAAAATAATCGAACGAACATTTTTCAGTGGGTATTTTTTTTGTGTTCTAGGTCGTGTCACCGATTAAACTCTTTTGCAATAAAAGAGGGAGAGACCGAGAAGGGTTCATGAAGCAGTTATAGGTTGAACGTCGTGGCCAGAGAACGAGAGAAAGGTAATTTGTGGAAGAAGGACCAGTACAAAAAGGGTTTTTGTTCGTCTATAGTCGGGATAATGCGACCCCTGAGATGCCGCAGACCGCGCGAGTGATCTACGGGCGTTCTATTCTCATCCAAACACGTATGTATTGTATACTTATCCTCAATGCGCGATCCGCGTGTCAGAAAAACAAACATAGAGAAAAGAGAGGAATGGAAATAGGCGAAAAAAAACGAAACGAAGGAAAAAAGCAGTCAATAAATATATATACATAGGTATAAATAAATAAATAGATATAGATAGAATGGTTTTTACTCGTGGTAAATTAAGTCAGTGATGAATAATATGCAAATTCCAAGGGGGTCATAGAGGAAAAACTAACGATACAGATGTGTGTACATATGTGGAATAGTCCTTTGCGCATTTGTGAGCATTTATTAGTTGACCCCGTCAGAAAACTCATTAACAAATGCAAATGAGTGAGGTGACGCGGAAAAATTTAATATAATTTCACATACACGCAATTTAGTTTATGAAAAAAAACAAAATTACGCGTGAAATCGATCGTTTACAGTTGGCAAAAATTGTGGAAAATAGAAAGAACAACTAAAATATTTTTTCGAGGATAGAAATATTTTTTTTTGTCATTATTTCTTATTTGATGAGGGCACAAACAATGGGAATTGTGAAATAGTAATTTTTTCACCGCCCAATGAATATATATACATGTAAGCGGAGAATATTCGTGTCTCGCACACGAATATTTTTACAATTTCATCGCGGTGAAGAAATGTCAATTTTTTTCTCTCTACTCTCGTTTCTTTTATTTTCTGTTTCATTATTCTTCCTTTTCTTACATTTCGCTCATAGGCTTTCGCATATTGTGTATTCTCCTGCCTTCCGTATATATCCATTTTCTTCTCCGCAACTTTCACATTCAAATACCTAAAGTATTTTCATGCTGGACGTTGATTTATATACGCGACGAAAATCGAATTGCTGGGATTGCCTGGGTCAGTATTTGAATATTGTGTTTGAATATGTTATATATGATGATGCCGTCGTCTCTTTTATTCCTTCCACATCACAAAGATTTTACAAAGACGTGACGTTTCTGTACTCCCACATTTTCGTTCCAATTTTATTTTTCCAATATTTCACATTGCAAAAAATTCAAATTGTTGTCCCTCTCGACAACGCAACTTTCGCAAATTGCTAAGTATATAAATTCACTGGCCATCAAATAAACAAACCAGAAAGAAGAAAAACAATGTTTCTGAGTTTGTATCTTTCACATGTGAAAACTCTTTGTAAATTGAATTTTCTCCAGGTCTAAAATGCTTTTCATTATTTAGCTGTAGCTTTTTTCCGTCTCGAGTGTGTAGCTTGTTTATTTTTTTCACGAAATTATTGTCAGCAGCGGATGAAACTAGGTTATACCAACATGAAATAAACATTATTAACTATAATATTCATCACGTTGTCCAAACATATTGCTTAAACCATTTTTGCAATTGTTACTTGCATAAAATACCACATTCTACTTCTGGTGTAGTATTATCGCTTTAAATATTATTAGCATTTTATTCGTGGCCTCACCTTATATAGAGAATATTCCAGTCCGAGGATCATGAACATTAGATCAGTGAGGACGTAGGCAAATACTGTTAACTCTATTTGCACTGGTTTGAATGGTAGCCTTACACATGTGTGCTCTTCCGCCGTACACGACGACGTTTTCATCCCCTTGTGTGTCTCAGAGACCTCTAAAAAGAGAGGGTTACATATAGAAGTAGTATATATATGTCAAAAGGGAATGAACAAATGAAAAGCGTATGGGACAAAGTCAGGACTTCAAGTCCCTCAAGTTAAATAGTATAATGGCCAATTTAAAATGTCCTCAAGAGTATATCTAAGATTCCACTACTGTGTCTGTCCTCTTTTTTCTCTTTCTCTCTCTCTCTCTCTCTCTCTCCCTCCCTCCCTCCCTCCCTCCCTCCCACCCACCTGCTGTATTTCCCTCACAGAACACGAAAGAATAGATATCAAATAAATGAAATAAAAAATAAAAAAAAAGTATAGATATATCCCAACGGGATTGAAAATGTTCTTTCTCTCTACCAATGTCGAGTTGTTAATGACACAAAATTCTCTTCTAGTCCCGATGGTGCACAACAGATTCCTGCCGTCCATCTTGGAAATCAAACATTTCGATCACAAAAAAAAAGTGGAATAAAAAAAATAGCCGGTAGGACTTTTTGGCAAAAGCAATCACTCTTATATATTTTCTTCCTGCTTTCTTGTGTCATTGCTCGCTCACTTTCTTACACACAAGCACATGTGTATGTTTGTGTTAAGCAACATATATTAACGCATGCGCGCGTTTATTTTTTTTTTCCTTCTCTCTTTTTTTTCCCTCGAAACGATAGTCAGGCAACGTACTCCCATGAGAATAGACCGCGCCCTGTCCGCCTATTTTTCACCGTGTGCTATTGCCGCGTAGAAAATATGCTACCGCCATTGCCAACGTCGCGTATTATTGCATTGTCCGGTTTGATAGAATCCCAAAATCCTTGGCGCGACAACGCGCGATGCCTAGCAATGCATTCTCAGTATATGTCGTCTATAGCGCCTGCTATGTCTCGCAGTTTCCCATGGGTTCTTCTGGTAACCCATCAAACTTTTAGTCGGACACTACCACTACCAATTCTTCAACAAACCCCACTTTTCTGCTTCTTCCTTCTTTCTCCCTCTCACTTCTCATGTCCGTTGTTATTTCTCTTCTTCCTCTTTCTCTTCTCTTGTTTCCTTTCTCAAGGAAACAAGACAACGAACGTGCTCAAGGACCGGTCCATACGGACGTCGTGGATCTCGTGATGAATATTGCAAAGGGCGCTTATTGTTTCTACTCACAAATCATCCACCAATGTCTCACCGGAGTTGGCCTCTACTGGCACTGGCCGACCCCCAACTCAGACCAATGTTTTATTCGTCCCTCTCACTACGGTCAACCACGCTAAAGTGAGGGGTTATATAATAAAAGAGTATTCCAATCACAAATGGAATAGTGCAATGTATCTTGTGATAAATCACGAGGTCAAGGAAATTAAATTATTCATTCGTTTTTTAATAAAGAATATTTTCTGTTGCTAAACTGATTATGGTGGAAATCAATTGGGTTTGGATTCATTATTTGTTTCTGCCAGTTATCAATATGGATTAAATAGCGAAAATAATTTTTTATTACATTTTTTTTGTCCTTTAGTCTTACGAATTTCAAATTGCAAAGTCTTTTGGGAATGTCGTGGATGATATCAATTCGCATACTTTCAAGAGAACCTCGAGAGATTTTTATTCTTCAATTCCAAAAGAGAATAAACGATCATACGTAGCAGTTTATTCTTTGAATCGGTTCCCATGTATATATATATATTTTTTTTCGACAACATCTCTCTCTCTCTTCAACTTTTTTTTTTTTTATATATACACACATAGTATTCCGAGTTTTTATTGGCGAATTTAAAATGCATCACCGATGGATTGTTGATATTTTATTCATAACTATTACAGTCCACGATTGCTTATCAATATTTGTGCCATAGTCGATCAGAAAAATATAAAAAATAAATAAATGAATATGATTTGATCCAACGACAAATACATATTTTTTTATTCATCCACAATATATACTGTGGACAAAAATAAATATATATTCATACATGTATATAAAAATGGAAACAAAAAAATCTACATTCCTATGTATATAATGAATTTAAACGAGTCTACCGCACTCTCTTTTGTGGCTTTACGGAATTGGCCTGGGAAGGCTATATAAACTCGCCTACATCATCACCAACGTATGTCACTGCACCAATGGTAAACACAAAAGACAATGAGTCGGGAATTTTAATCAAGTCTCCATAGTTGCCTGCACCAGGAGTAAGTCAAATTACAAATCTCGATATAGCAAAAGCCGAGTGTAAACTTCTCTCATGTACCTCAGGCGCTGATTTACAATTCACGTATAGTTCTTTGACAATATAATATATATTCCATTGTTCTCCGCAGTAATCCGTATAACCTCAAACATTATATGTAATTCCAATTCGAATATTTGGACAGGAATAATAATATTTTCTTTCAATCGCTTGATGAAAGATAAGAGGAAAAATATAACGGGACCGTATTCTTATATATATATACGCAGAGAAGTCTCTACTGTCATTTGGATGTCGCCTGTAAAAAATAAAAATGGTTTTCTGTCGACTCTCGTTGCGTATTCGTATATTAAGTGTAGGCAACTCCATCGTCCAGGACACCCATGGGGGTGCCCTGACATACGTAGGGTAGGCTGCGACGTATTTAAATAAAACATTGCGGATCGCGTTGCAATTCACCGTCCCCTTCTCCCTCTTCTTGTTCCGTATTGATGTATATATATATACATATATATATATGTATGAGTGCGCAGACCACCTCTGGTTCCTGCAGATAAACAAATTAAGCTGCAATGCCCACGAACAACACGTACGGTACATACATTCAATATATGTGCATTGGGACACATTCACTATCGCTCTTGCGACGCATTGATGTATGACCTAAAATCGTTGGCAAAATATACTCTCATTTATTCTCATACCTGGCTTTTTTTTTATTTCTTTTTTTTTCACCGCACTAATCGACGATTCGAATAATTACTTTGCAATGATATTAATGACTGTTCAACATTCATTTAAATTATTCTATCACTTGATCGGGGCGAAATAACATTCACAGCACAATTCAATATACTGTAATGCTAAAGAAATGATGGAGACCACACGGAAAATCTGCAGGCATTTGTTGGAAACCGCGACAAAAGCAGGCGTGATCCTCTATCGATATTATAAACTATATGAAAGAAGAAAAAAATATATATATGTATAATGCGATATAAAATAAAATAAACGTCTGTACAAACATAACGTCTAACAAACGACAAAGAAACTATACACACACACTGGTATATATTGCTAGGTTGTGTTCCCTTGGGTGGAATGGACACAAAACGATTAATCAGCTGTTGGCAAAAGGCGGAGGATTTTATTCTAGGAGTTATATTGCTCGCGCGCACACAATGTTTCCAGGTCTCTCTATTTCCCTTACACTTATACTCTTATACACACAAACATTTGGCTCCTCCTTGAAGTGACAGTGTAAATTACAAACCGCGAAAAACTAACCTATAGTATTTATTGTATTACTTTTTTCTGCGAACATGTTTTTAGATGCATCTCCAAAGTCATTGTGTGTGGTATATACACACGATGATTCAGCGATCTGTCCAAATATTGGTCTCAAAGTCATGTTCCAGAAATCCCAAGAGTCAATTTCACCTTTTTTTCCGTATACGTTTTTAGTTCTTGAACACATCAGGTATTTATTCCCATCAATTTTCCACATATAAAATAAGAATTATGTATATATTTCAATGTATAAAAGACTTATTGTTTGAAATGTATTTTTATTTTATTTCTTCTTCCAGATTTTTCTTCGACAAGGTCGCTTCAACAATGATTAATATTATATATTTATATTAATATATATGCCATCGAGTTGAGAATTCAACAAACATATTGCTGTTTGAACTTTTCTTCAGTTTTGTGTCCAAAGTAAAAAGTATAACTTTTTTTTTTCCGAGCTGCTATGTAACGAAAGCTGGGGAAGCAACAAAAAAAACACAGTGAGTTGAGATTTACGTTAGTTTTATATTCCATGGCGCGCACTAACGTCTTTGAAACACACGATCATCCATCATTTATCCATACATATATGTACACACATATATATATATATATATATATATGACTCGGAAGTATCATTTGGAAGCAGCAGTGAGAGTAATCCCGTGGCAATTTTTGATATCTCTGGGGCAGTCGCAAAACTTTGATAAAAATACGAGTTTTTTTTTCTCCATACAACTTTGGCTCTCTTTTCACCACCACATATTCTCTATAAATGTTAGAATGTTGAATGATGCTTTGGCATGCATCATGTGCGATGGAAAAAAAAACAGGAGAATATGTATATATTCACTGGCCCCAATGGGGACAAGACTGAGCACAAAACCACAAGAATTTCTCACATAAAAAAGGAAAAGAAATAAAAGAAATGATGCAGAAATGTTGGTGATGAATATTTTTCTCAGCGAATTATCATAGTAAATGAGATTATCCTTGAATTATTGATGTCCATTTTCAGTCGTGTGTATTACTCTCGTCTACTTTTGCGGTGGTAAAACGAAAGAACAAAAATACACGTCGATGTCAGATTGCCCAATTTTTTTTAACGTCACACAGGGAAAAACAAAAAAAATGTATATTCATCTCTTACAATATTTTTCGCTCGTTATTTATTCACTTTTGCATTTGATAATTATGGTAAAAGCATTTTTATTAATTTACGAATTGACATTGGATTGACGAATTCGTTAACTCATTCATACTCACCCGTCATTTGTTCAATTTTTCTCTCCTCTTCACCCTTCAATTTTGCATCGTCGTGCATTTGCTCGTGGTGCACACACCCCAAAAATAATTGCGACGGGTGCGTGTTCTCTTTTCTCTCTTTCTCGCATTTATATATATAGATTACAAAGGGGGGACCAACAAATTGCATCGATTACTCTTGGGAATCGCCAAGTTATGACCACTACCGACACAACTTTCTGACTTTGCGAGTAATTATCTTTCTCTCGTACGAACGCGTGAGGGTTACGCTCCAATAAACGTGATAGTTATATTTATGAGAGAGACGTTTACTCGAAATCAATAGATTAAATATTGACTAAATATATTTTTTATTTTTCTTTTCTTAATTCATTTCTTCATTTTTTATTTTTCGTTGCGTATTTTTATTTTTACTTTATCTTGTTCTTTTGCGATAATGCTAGACTATAAGTGATAAATTCCAAGCTATAGGTACAGTTTTCCGTTTAGTTTTGTGTGTCTATATTGGGGATATAGATAGAAATTTTGCAGTCGAAAGAGAAGGCGCATTGGTGGTTGCGCGAACGGCCACCCGGGGCGTGTCCGGTGCCGCCTTCGTGAGTTAAAGCAACCCCCGCAACACTCAAGAGAGACAGAATGAAACTGAACCGTACCACAATCCCTACTCTGTCACCTGAATGCACTTTAACCTGTAACCTCTCTTGTTTTATCAATATTCTCCGCGGCCGAATATTTAATTCAAGTTTTTACACTCGTATTTTCCGTCAATAAAATCATTCTAAATTTTCCCTAGAATCACTATAAAAATTATAAACGAAATTTTAAATCTCGTAGGAAATTTTAATCAAGTAATAAATTTGTCCGACAGCTCACTGATTTATTTCTTATTATTTTGTTTCCTCCATTTATTTTATATATTTTTTTCTTTATCTCAAAACAACAATATATTCATCTTTCTTCTTCAATTTAATATTCGCTTTCAGACAAAGTTTTCTCATAACTTTTCTTCTGTAACGAATTTCACAAACATTATGAAAATAAAAGCACAAGTTTTTTATGCAATTGATAGATCTGGTGGATATATTTGAGAATTCAGAGAAGAATTTATAAATATTTTTTGGTAGCTGTGTGTCTTATAAGTTCAGTGGTATTTTTGTTGCGGAGATTGACGAGACAAAAGACGTTGTAGGAGAATAGTCTGCGGTGTCGGGAATTAATAGGATTTGCAGGGCCAATCAAAGTCCGCCGGAAGTACGATGGTAGAAGCGGTTAACCTTGCGTAATGGGGGTCAGCTCCTTCGGGGCACTTGTGTCTAGTAGCTTGGACTCGAGAAACCACTCGCAAGAATATATCCAACCGACACTTGAGACTCTGTTCGTCTCTGCAGTTATATAAACCGCCACATTTGGAGTGTCTCGAAGTGTCGACTGTCGTTTGGATTTCACCAAGACAATTGCATCAAAACGATATAAAAATATTTCTTTCGTTCTCTATTCATTTATTTATTTGTTTGGTTTCTTTTTCTAGTTTATATCTTGGTATACACACAGGAAAAAAAATATATTATACTTTTGACAGTTTTATTGTGATATAAATTGTCTTATCAAGTGTGTTTATTTTTATTTTTGTTTTATTAAGTCACTTGATCAGCCAACGCTATTTATCAAATATTCTACTTTCTTCTTCTCCTTTATCTTCAAGCTTCTTGAAAATCATACATCATCCTGCTATATATAAGTTTGGATTAGTTGTGGTTGGAATACACTAAGAAATAAAATAAAAAAAGAGATTTCATGCGAAATTTGTACGCTGAATTTGTTTCAATCCAAATTAAGTATTTTTTTTTATTTTTGATATCACACACACGTCTGTTGTGCGTAGCTCGAGAAAAAAAAATTGATATAGATGGATAAAAGTAAAGTTCAACCGGAGAAATCGTCGAGTGAGTTGAGCGCTTGGTGATATTGAGTGGGTGGCTGGTTGGTGGCGTTGGTGTTAGCTCAGGCCACGGAGAAATTATGGCTCTTGTCACGGCTGTTCATTTGTAGATGGAGTTTTTGCTCCCTGAGGAGGCTGCCCCAATCACGAGCCGCGGAAATTGCACCACCGGCATCGCCTCCCTTTGCACTTCACTCTCTTCCTATCTCTCTATTTCTCTCGGGTCAACAATATTCCCTCTTTTCGCCACTCACTTCTACACAAGCGCGCATCGTCATTTCCTCTGCGCACAATTTCCCCACTTCCTCATCCGCCCCCTTAACACCCTCTTCTTTCATCGACGCCTTACAACCATCCACTCAAAAACCTACTCCGCCACCCGTTTATTCACCACTTTTTTTTTTATATACTCTGATACTTGCGCTCTTATCTGTATCGTCGTCGCAGATCTATTGGCGTTTCAAACGCGCACTTGATGAAATGATTTATGGAAAATTGGAAAATCCTAAACGACTTTCAAAATCGAGTTTCCGTGATTTTATTAATTATTTTATCTCATCATTTATTTTCTGTAGTGGCGGAGTATTAACAATTTAATATCGAAATGAGAATAATAGATATATTATATAAATATATATATATATATGTTAGTTATAATGTCGATAAACAAAAAACAACAAATTATTATATTCAATTTGGGTAATGCAAAAAAAATAATTCACCTTTTTTTATCTGTCGCTTGTTCTCTTCTCCCTCTATGTTTTTCTCCGAGAGAGAGAATGACGAGAAAGATCCATCACAATGCAGTAACGAAGGCACATCAGGATGATGGCACATTTTAATATCTTAAAAACGAAAAGCTTTTGCATATTTTTTTTGCACATATATTTTTTCTACGGTTTATTTATTTTTTTTTTTTTTTCTTGTTCTTTCTTTCGAGTGACAAAAGAGCGCGTCATGTATTATCCCCGTGCGGTTCCTTGTATTCACGCTGTGGCTTTCGTTGAAGAGCTCGAGCTCTCCTATCGCGCGGTGGAAAAAAAATGAAAAAAGGGGGTGGAGAGAGAAAGGAGGCAGCGAGGAGATATCGAGTTGGATGAGACGAGATATAGTTCAGTATATATATGAAGGTACTGCAGGTCCCCAGGTGGAGGCATAGCGATGATTAAGCTCACATTTTAATCAAAGGAACGAAGTGAAAAGTCCTGTAGTATTGGAAGCCGTGATGATAGGATTTTCTTTGGTTGATAAATCAAATCGAAAAATAATACCAATAATAATAAATATAATACAAACAATAATAATAATTCTCATCGCTAACACAGTTTCGATGTATTATTTTTCGTCACGGGGGATGAAAATGTCAGTTTTTATATAACTTCAATATATTTAATTTAATTTTTATGCTTTTTATTAGATCGCGATAAGGAAAAAAAATAAAAAATAATTGAAATTGAACAAAACAAAAGAACGAAATTGCAAATTTTTTTAACCCATAAATCCAACAAATCCGATAAAGAAACCCCACTCAAAAATAATTTTCGAACGTAAATTAAATTAAAGTATATTTATTACATACAGTATATATAACAAAAGTGAAGAAAAAAATAGGAAAAAATCGAAGAACTAAACAAAGATAGAATTTCATAAACTAAATTATTATAACGCGAGCGAGGTGTAGGAGCAGCGGTAGTAGACTTTATGGGTCCCCATGTTCTCGTATACCATCGGGGACGAGAGGGCGACTGTGCGGCGACTATTCTCTCTCACTTTTGCCCGCATCTTGATAGCATCATTCTCCTCTCGAACAAGCCAATGTCACTTTCTACCACCGGCTGCCACTGCGAGTGCAACAGAGATGAATACAGACAAAAAATATATACATACATATACACTGCCGGTAGTTTTCTTCTTGAGCATGCATTATGCACCATCTAATGTCGTTTTTATTCTCGTCTACGACACATATATATACATATACTTGGTATATAGAAGTACCCTCGTACATTTTCGGGCCCGAGCGAGCGCATACGACACTAAACCGTCAGTGTATCGTCGTTTTACGACGATATAATTTAATTTTTCAGATTTAAGTATCCGTCAGCAGATGGATGTCGACAGTTTTATACAATGACAGCAAAGATTTTTTTATTTTTTTATGAAAAATAAATAAGGAAAAAATATGGTAATAGAATTGTTGAGAAACAAAAATATAATGAGGAAAAGAGAAAAGAAAATTTTCCAGAATAATTCTTGTCTTTTATATATATGTACGGTTTCAACCCCCTTAAATAGCGCTCTCGAAGCTTCTGATGGATTTCACGAGTCCATAGGGTCCCTTCTATTCACCACTGTACTATCACTTCCCCCTTAGTTTCATTCTCGCACACGTACCATTGCGACGATGCCATTCAGTGTCAACACAACAACTAACTGTCATCTCTAATAATAGAGAAGAGAAAAAAAATACAAAATTCTTGGTTTCTTTTCTTTTTTTTTTTGTTTGAAAAAATTCGCAATTGGTCAACGGGAAGAATAAAAAAAAATGCGGTGAAGATGTTTCGTGTGCGACGAGTATGTTCTATATGTACGTATGAGAATGTTCGTACGTGTGAATGAGGACAGTAAAGTATTTTCGGGGACACTATAGAGAAGAAGGATATATGTGAAGTAAGAGCGAACGTAAAACCTTCTTAGGTGACAAATCCATCGGTCGTATACTACGGAATTTTCAATTATCGTCTAAATAAATTATTATGATGGCTCCTCTTTTTCTTCTTTTTTTTTCTGTATTTTTTTCGCCAAGGGGGATGGTTTTCTACGAGGAGATATGACATGAACTCACACCTTATACGACGTTACTAACTGAATTGTGTATGTGTCCCCGGGTATGTTTAACGTTTTTCTTCATATATTTATTTTATTTTTACTTTTTCGCTCGTAAAATTAAAGAGGAAAAATTCACGCGCACCAATAGAAATAGTTACTATTGAATTATAAATATTCATCATCCATTGTTTGTAGGTGTGGGTGATACATTGACCATATTGGCTGACTATAAATATCATTGTATCGTCATATATTCAGCAAAAAACTTTTTAATATTCGTGTCGTAAACAGAAGGCTGCGACGACGACTCAGGCGGACCACCACCGTTGGGACAAAGTTTGAATTAGCAGAGACATATTCATATAGAGGAGAGTTTGCATCGAGGGTTTGTTCCTCAGAGGGCACTCCGTCATCTCACTAGCTTCCTCGTTCGTTTCACTTCTATCTCTCCTTCTCTCTTCCATTGACTCTCTCTTTTCGGACCAGTCACTTCACCCTCAGGGAAACAAAGAGACATCTACATCACTATATATATTTGAACTCATTAATTAAGTCTTTTTGTTATAACTGACCATTTTTCTTTTTCGATGATAAAAATAGGCGTCCGAATACGTATTACTTTCAGACCGCCGTAAAATATATTGAAAACGTTTTTGAAGAATTAAATAATTTTTTTTTTTTTTTTTAATTAAAATGAAGATATATGAAAACATGACTCGGAATTTTTGGACAGTTTCTCTAGGAGCTTGTTAGCTATAAATTGTTGAGGGATGAGGGAATTCAGTGTAACATATGTGAATATAACGAACATGGGTATAAAGCATCGAATTTTGCCATCTCCTGGAGAGTATACACGATGATACTGCATGCAAAAGCATCAGTGGCTCATCCAGGCACCTATGCAAATAAGTTCTCGACTGAATTGATAAATTGGTAAATTGGTCATGGCTTAAATATTCACCATACATATATATGTATCACTTGTATGTTAAGAATAATCTCCAGAGACATTTGTACCAACTAAAACATCTCCAGGATCTATCTCTGTTTCTCTCTATCCCCAATTCTGATCAGTCTCACAATAAAAAATTAAATCTTGGAATTCTTAATTATTTCAAATGATATTAATTTATTCTCTAATTGAATAAATTAATGATGTCATGTCTTATTATGTCTACGTTGGAGCAACATGATACCACTGTCTGCGAATATATATTTATATTTGTAGAATTGTTTCGACCTCTCGATAGCCCTCTGGCTACTCTGGTTATCGCGACGGTGCCAAAAACGAAACAAACAATATGTTAGCAGCCCTCGACGATATTTCGAATTTGAATTTAAATAACTTGGCCGGATCGGCTCAGGGACTCTGGGACTGTACACATACACATATTTATCTATGTGAATATATAACACTCAGTCTCGTTTCTACCCCTCTTGTACATTTTTGTCTTCTTTATTCACCGTTGCCACCGTTTTTTTTTATTTTTCTTTACTATCTGCGAGTCAAACTCGTGAACTTGTAAAGTCATTAATGTTCTACTCTTTCGCTCGTTCTCTCTCTCTCTCTCTCTCTCCCTCTCCCCCTCTTTCCCTCACCCTCTATCTCTCAGTTATATATAGATATATATATTTATTTGTATGTGGGTGGAGGATTGTCACGTCGATTTTTCTGTCCTTGGAGAGTTAACCAAGCCTGTTTTAATTCTTAATTGATATAATATTTATATGAAAGACGAAGGAGAAATCGAGAGAGAATTGCTGGTGGAGATTTCCCATGGTGACCAGCGAGAGTCCAAGGATCTCGCCATTATATTGAAAAATATCGAGATTCTCTTTCTCATATATGTGCACAAGTGTCTGTGTGCATGTATGTTTACTCAATTTGATTTTACTTTATTACTATTTTTATTCTACTCGACTTGATTAAATTTCCTACGTCAAAAAAAAAAATTGCATTCTATTTTCAATTTCATATTGTATAATTTTTTATTCCTATCTCCATAATTAGAAAAATTTGGTCTTGTGTTTTGGATATTGAGTTTAAATATACAATATGAATCGACATTTCTACGTAATCCAAAAATAATTCAAAAAATATTATTATACAAAATCGCATAACTACGAGGATATGAGTGTGGGCAAGTTTACAAACTTGTCAACAATCTCTAGAAGACCATAAACACTGACATGTAAACCCATAAGGACTATAATGAGACGTGAACCACAGACAGTTTGATAGAGTCTTGTCGCGTTCAAGCACAGCAACGTATACACATCAGTATGTTAACGTTAATATTTGAGAATCCGGTTATCGCACGCTTAATATGCAAGGGTTAATATGAAGGCCTCCCCGGAGGAGTCGTAAGGTGGCGACTTTACATAAATATATTTCTCTATATACATATATGTGACCCGGAATGGGTTACTAAAGTCCACACACACCCCTTTGCTTTGAGCACAGAGCGAAAGCAAAAGGGATAAAGTGAGAGGCGTAGAAACACACTCGCTGCATATTTCATATTTATATTAACCTGATTAGGACATGTTGCGCATGTGGCTTAATTCTGATATGTGGACTTTGTTTTTCAACTGGCATTCATTTTAATAGAATTTGTAATTAAATGAACTATATCCCTTGGATTGTTGTATTTTCATTTCTCATTTTTTTCTTTGCCTCTTAGTTTCTGATAGAACATTAATTTATATTTTTGAATGATCATGAAATTAAAATGCTTGGTGGATTATGGATGGAATATATATTGGTGAATAAATGAGAATTGTGTACACGATGATGGGATGAAGGTGATATATAAAGTTATTATATTTGGTTATACGAGATGTGATTAGCGTCTACATCAACTCGCATCAAACTTTACCGATTAATCAAGGTGGTTGGTGGTTGGTGGTTGGCTCATCCCTTATTCCAATATCTTGTGTATAGTTTGAAGCACATATATATATATATATATATATATATATATATATGTGTGTATATATGGATGGTATGAGAGGCCAATAAGGGGTATGATTTTACCCCTTTCGTCGCAGCGTGACGATGGACCCGGCCACTGTCGCGCCACCTCCGGTTAATGTAAACTAATTAAAGTGGAGACCCGGCCACACTAATGCGTCCATTATGTTTCCCTGGTTGTGGGCCGCACGTTGGACCTCATCCTCGTTCGCCATTTTTTTTTTGTCAATCCGAGGAAATTAATTTTTTTTTTCATTCATTAAAACACTTATGAAAAATGGAAGCGACAATTGTCACATATCATTTTTGCCAATATATTATTGCTATTAATATTTATTACATATACTCTTATAACATTCATTAATATCACTTTTAGTACAGCTATGAACAAAAAAATATTCATAGAGGAATAATAATCCCAATGGAATTCAATATAAAGCAAAGTTTGCTTTATGAAGTTGAAACTGAGATGGTCACGTTCCTACATCTTACACGTTTATAGGGATGATTACTCGAGGGCATCTGCTGTTTATGTATATATATATATATATTTTCCACACACCAACTCACATTTACCCCTGTTTCTCTCCGTCTCTGTCTCTCTCACACCCTCTTAAACGCGTTAAACCGTGAAATTCCAAGATAGCTACAGACTCTCTCTCTATATCTCATACCAAAAACCCCTTAAGGTCCTAGCAAAACTTTACACATAGACGTTTCGTAGTCAAGAAGTTTGCCTGGATTATAATGATGGGTTGATAGTGTTGCTGGTGGATGCTTCAACAGAAAACCAACAACAAACCAACAATAATCCAAAAATCATTATTGAGAAGATAAATATACATTTATTGATATAAATGTTATACTCTCAATCGCTTTTCTCTTCATTTAAAATTCACCAGTATCTCCATATCTATTGTGTGTGCACTCTACGACCCGGAAAAAAAAGTGCAAGGGAGAGAAAAAAGGGGGGAACATCATGCACCTTCCACCACGTGCACCCTCCAACTCAAATTTCCTCCCCTATTCTGGTCAAAGAGAGAGAAAGGCATCGATGATGCTCGAAGGGGGCGCGACTATCAATTATTAACACTTCCATCTGTTGGTATATTCGTCTTGCGATCCCTCTATATCGAGAGCGAGTGGATATAGGCAGGCGCAGGCACACATCATATTACATATTGGTGAAAAAAAAGCCCTTATGGTTGTGCCACCATCAGTAGAGAAAAAATTGCTATTGGGTTATGTGAAAACGAGGCCGATTGTTCTCTTGGTATCTAATTCAATACTGTATATAAATAAAGGGAATATATATATTATCATTTTGCTTGTTATATTGTGAAAAATCTAGTGTTGAAATTAATTGTGAAGTGGATACTGCAAATGAATAATTGAGCGGCGTTGATAATAGCATCTTCGATATATCACACAGTATTTTCCTCCATAAAATACAGATAAAATTATTATTACTAGCACTGTTTTAATCAAGTGTGTTCGCAACATATTGCTACTTCGCCCTGTGAGCTAATCACCATGAATGTTGTTTGCCTAGTCGCCATGGGGTTCCTCTTACAAATTGGCACCCACAGTGTATTCTTATCCACCCCTATTCTTTTTAACATAAACTCCAACATTCCCAATACTCTATAAACCTTATAGATACATTAAATTTCCATGAACATAAAAATCCAACACTAAAACACAGAGATAAAATAAAAAGCAATACATTGCAAACTCCCTCTGAAGTGAAAGACATTCTAAAAGTATGAAATATTGTACATAAAAGTCTTGACCTTAAGAGGGTTAATATACCAAAAAAAAAAAAAGAAAAAAAATTAACTATCAATTTATTTCATTATGAATAAAATGTCATTAGATTTTTTACGCACGTTCACGACCAACTGTCACGTCTTTTACTCGCAGCAGGTTTTGCGTTTATAGGCGTAAAACAATTTACAGCATAGAAAATCACGCGTTATAGTTATCGTACCCGGATGATATAATGCCATAAAATATCTATCTATATATATGTATATATATAAATAGAGTGTGTTAGTGTTTGTTGCCAACCTATTCACCCACCGTGTGGCATCGTGGGGCCACTAGCGTGCACATTCGTTATGGGGGTATTCATGGGACCATCATAACTTTGCTCTCGTCTGGATTATACACGTTGACCTCTCTTCCAAACAATATTCAGCTCTCACCTACATATAAATACACACACAGATATTATATACATATGTGTAGATATATATAATACATCCAAACGAACCCATTATAACATCGTTACTACATCAGGAATAAAAATAAAATTTATTAAATATTAAATAATTAATCAATCGGGTTACATTTGAAATGGAAATGATTACATTCTCTAGGGAGGAAATTAAATTTTGTTTGAAACTTTTTGATCATTCGCGGTGGAAATATATACATGATGACCATGCGTGGAAAACCTTTTTTTCTGTCCTTTCTCACTCGCCCGTTCACACTTGCGCTTGTGTTTCTGTGGTCCCTTGACGTAATATCCATACAATATAATTCATAATTACCGCCAGTAATATAATGACTCGAGATAATGGGATTTCGAGGGTCAACAGCGAGTTTATTTCTGCCGCTCGTTCTCGGATATACAAAATAAATTGTGATAGCGAGAAAACATTTTATAATATACCTTCGCCAATGTATCATATGATGGAATAATTATGTTGGCAAAAATAATGTATCAAAACTTTTGTAAAAAATATTTAAATCAATACAATGGTGCGCTTTGGATTATATTCAGTTGCGATAGTGTATATATATATTTTGTTGGGAATAAGGTGCAAGGGGTGAAGAGAGAAGGAAGTTTGTGCAGGTATCTGAAACTTTGTTGGGGTGCTTGGCGTATACTGAACGATAGTTTGTGAGAGATACGGACGAGTCCTTCAGGACTCGCAAACCGTGTGCAGACGCGCGGGGGCACATGCCACCCAAGAGAATTTCTATATAACAGCCACGGTCAACATTACCTTCCACACCACCATCACCACCACCGCCGTAGTTGTTAAACTATATACACAAACAAAATCGCAATAATCTCTATCGTTAAATATTTCACCAGATAATAATTCTTTCCACTAAATTATTTCCAAATATTTATAAATACAATACATGCAAACAATTCGAAATTCATAATTCCTATTCACATAAAATTATACAATTGAAAGATTGCAATATCATTTCTATCAAATCAAAAAGTTCTTAATTACAAATCCAAAAATGCAAAGTCAATCGATGCTTGTCTACCATTATCTATATATATATATATATATATTTCTCCAAGTCGTATGTGTAAAAGCTATTGGGGGGCGTGATAAAGGTGAAGGAGACAAAGAAGGAAAAATGAAATCAAGAGAAGGAGAAAAGATGCGTACAGCTTTCAGCAGAGTCGGCAACAGGATAGTTTCTGAAGTGGCTGAGGCGCACGAAGGCAGCTAGTGGCCCCCGAAGGGGCTGTGCGCTGACTTTCGCCCTTCACCATCGACACACACACACACACACACACATATATATGTCTAGATATATACCAAAGTCCCCTTATACTATGCTGTGAAACCTTTTCTCATCGCTTCAAGTCCCTTCCTTTCGCTTTTCCTCCTCTATTCGTCGTCTACTTTATTCCCTGTTCTCTATCTCGTCGATTAATGCCAGTGACAATATAGTTGATGCGTCCCAATTGTCATCTTTGCCTGAACTTTGTCTTATTGTTGCAAATTTTTTACTTCTCTCTTCTCTACTTTTCATTTCATTAGTTTTCTCTTCTTTTTCTTGCAGAGAAATTCACGGATTGCAGAACAACAACGTGCTTTAATTACTTCAATATGCTAAGAACATCATTTAAAATCCCCGGTGAGATTTATAAAATTTATTATTTAATTGCATAAATATGGTAATGATGATAAGAGACGATGAAAAAAAAACGTCGAAATAATCCCTCTGAATTTTTCTATTTTGTTTTAGTGTAATACTTTCAATTTGTTCTTGTGACAGATTTTAAATGATTAATTGTGTTTAGTTGACACGAGGTTAACTCCTATTGAAAGGATGTCTTCAGAAGTGCGGAAATTCATTGGATATTTTCTGAGGAGGAAAAAAAAAAAAAAAAGAGCGGAAGAGACAGAGAATAAATAAAGAATTGACGAAGAAGTGGTGGGAAGGCTTATCCAATTTGTTCTGGTTGTAAATTGCAGATTTGTGTACAAAAATATTCGCCTTTCATGAAGAAAATTATGCGGAACCGAAAAGATGTGGTTAAAGGTATTAACCAGCATGATGTGAATACATTGTTCAAACAACAACGCACATTATTTGGATGTTAAAACGTCACAGGTAAAATTTATTGATTTATTGACTTTCATTTTATCTTTGAGTTCTTTTGTATAAAATAATGCCAACGTCATAATCCTTGACAATTGGAAGGAAATGAATTTATTAAGTTTTGCGGTTAAACATTATTTTCAAATAATATACAGTCAATTGGAAAAATATTTTTTTCATTTGTGTTGTGGGCGGAAATTTTTCTAAATTTTGTTGTTGGGGAGACGATAATCCTCTGCAATGGTGGATCATCCAATTATCACGCAGGTGATTTGTCTCTATATTCTTCTTTTACCAAACACAAAACACCGCGCACTCATAATTTCATCTTAAATATTCAGGCCAATCAAACAATTGTTTAATTTAGAAATACATATAAAAAAAAAATAGTTTGCCATGATTGGAACAATAGAAACAAGCTTTGAAATTCCCTTGACGGCTCCGCTCTGAGTCAATGATATGAGTAATGGCAGGTATATATATATGTATACATGTACGTGTGTGCGTGTGTAATGCACATATGACGTAGTGGTATGGTGTGTTCATGGTTCGTTGGTTGTTTAAAATAAAAACGGGAGACGCGATGCGCGTAGAGCCAGAGAGTAGGGAACAGAAGAAAGTCGATGCACTTCGATGGTACAATTCAAATCTATACATCCCTCGTTCGCTCTGTGTATTTGCCACCCCAATCATTGACATCAGAAAAACATCCCCGGCGCAAAATAATGGATACTGTACACATATATCTTTTCATCTCGTCATGTCGTATCGAGTTTGAGCGATAGGTTAAAACCACATCTGTTTGCAATCTCGAGTGACGAAATCGAGAGAGTATGAGTGATAAAAAAAATTACATCTCTCTATTTTTATTTATAGTTTATGATAAACAAAAAAAAATAAGAGACAGATTTAAATTTAAAAGCATTTATTTTTATCGAAAGAATACCTTTATGACCCATCGTATGTATGGAATATTGAACGTGATAAGAGAGTTGGAGAGTTTGAGAGAAGGGAAGTAGCAAAAAAGAAAAATAGAAAGTTGGAGAGATGATGATTGTCGTCGTTGGCGGTTGTGAAAATAACAATGAAGGGGTGGAATATGAGGCAAAACCGCTTGCGCGACTGTTGAGTAAGCTAAAAAGTCCATTTTACGCTATGGATACATAATAACGATAAACAGAAACATATATATACGTATAATAATAAGAGGTATAGATAGAGAAAATGAGAGAAGGAAGTGTAACGTTTCAATAAGCACAACTTTAATGTCCGCTTAGGGATATAGGTATCGCGCGCGTTTTATTGTCACTTTGTTGCATATCTGGTGTAGACTTCATTGTTGTATTTTGTTTTTTTTTTATTTTTTGCATTTATATAAATATTTAGACATATCATTAGCCATGTTTGAAATTGTAAGAAATCATTAACACAGAATGCAGATAATGATTCATAGTTGTTTTATTGTTAGAAAATCATGGTTTTTTTATTTATTAAAGTCGAGAGTGGCGATAATATTTTGTTGATGAACAGACCAACGAGCCGTTCAGTTCATAATTCAAACAGAAGAGATAGGGTTCGAAATCATTCACCGTAACCATCCACCATGTGTTAAATTTTATCCTCCAAAGGATAAAAAGCAAAAATAAAAATAAATAAATCATCAATGTCAATTCATCTCTGGTACGTAATTAGTCTTCCTACATATAGGCGTAAATATATAGATATCCTTCATATATATTTCTTGACATATCTATCAGAGATGAACGCACATTTCACATCATATTCTCGACATAAATCCCTTGTAAATCGTCTCAAGTTACTGTCTATATTTAGTATTAGGGAGTATTTCTTTCTTTCATTCATTCGATGATTCATCGTTCAATGAGTTCCTGAGCCATACACCAAAAATTATATCAGAATCGTCGCCTTTCCGCTTTTCGTTTTTTCAAACAATCATGTTGACGAAAATTCTCTACACCATGTGGTTAAATTAATCCATCTGTACAATTGCACATGGGCATTTTATTTTCTATATATATATTAACAACACCCCTTCTTGAAAAAGATCCACTTGGATTTATTTTAGGTATGGTCTACACACTCAGTGGAAACCACGTCGCTAATTCATGCTCGGTGACATCTCGTTGCCTTTCGTAACAAGTACCATTGTCCCAAACCCATCGATCTCATCCATTGTATATATAAAAATGGCCCGAGCGGAGGGTGAAAGAGAGAAAGAAATATTTTTATATAGTTCGTCGTGGTTGAGTAGGTGCAATTCAATAGCACCTAGTAAATATTCACTGAACAATTATTTTATAGTGGTGGTAACGTTGGTGAATTTTTTTTTTTATTTCTAAATCACTTGGCATTAATATTTGTTTTGAAAACATACACACGCGCGCCTCTCACCGACCGATTAAAATTCACTCATACGTAAGAACATCATCAGTATTATTATTCCTTGAATGATTAGTTATTAAATAATTTATGGGTGTTAAAATTATTAATTATATTCCTATTGGCAATAAAGACAGTGAATGTAAATATTAATTTAAAATTAGGAAGACTGATGAATAAACGTAATTTGTAAACAGATTGATCGAATAGGTAGATGTGACGGAATAAACAGAAATGTGACAATGAACATTATCATGATATATGTAAATGTATACTTGTTGTTTGTAATGGAAAGCAAGCATACGAGCTTATATATTGGCATCATGAACAAACTGTCGCATTGTGTTCTCTATCTTGTTGTATTTTGCTCCTGGCATCGTCGTATATGTACAAAGTAAATGTATCATGCCGTATGTTTCCCTAGAGTTGAATTACAAGCCCGATCATAGTCAGTTTCTGTTCAAAATTATAAATATAAAAAAAAACGCAAATGATGAATAGGAGAAAATTAGTAGTTGCTATTTGGTAATTGAGTTAAAATCATGTTGATATTCCATCAAAATTAAATTTCATGTTTATTATTCAATTATCCGCCATTATTTGATTTAATATTTAGTACGCTATATATCCACCCGCAGCAGTAGTGACGCTATTTTAAATTTCGCGCGATACATTAGACGGCCGCCATTTTGTGTCGTGTAAAAAATCGGGGACGTAATTGCGAAGCGTCGATTGATTTCAATTCAGATAAATTCTCATTAATTGCTAATAATCATTCATTTATCCGTGAAAAGTAATTATCAGTGATCTAACAATGCTGTTCAATAATAAAATGTGGAGGAAAGTGATGTACGTGATAGGAAAGTTGAAATGGAAAAGTATATATTCAACCAAGTGATGATAAAATCTGAACAAACCACGAACAAACGTTTGATGTTGGAGTTAACATCGGATATATAAAGAAATGTGAAACGTGTGTTGGATGATGGGTTATCTACGACGCGAAGTATATCAAGAATATATGTATATACATATATGTTTCAGCAATAGAGACACCGAGATGGATATATACTACAGTAGCAAAAGAATTCTCATGTGTTTGTTGCATTGTGGGCTGGTGAAGAGAACCGATAAAAAGCAACCTTTATGGCGTGACGGAATTACCACTATCCACCATCCAACTACCAAGAAATCGCACACACATAGGTATATATATACATATATATTCAACATAACCTATTTCATGTGTTTTCTCTCACAAACCCTGTGGACGCGTCTCTCGTTTTCCCTTGTTTCTCATATATACGTATAATTGCTACTCGCCCATGATTGTGTCGTTACACAATATTTTTTCTGCGATTGCTTCATTCACGCTCATATTATCATTATTATTATTATTTTTTTATATTTGACAATTACGTCGAATTAAAATTTCTACTTTTGTTGTAGCTGTGCCATAGTCTCCTCTGAAATAATTCAACTTGTCCTATTGATTTATTATTTTTGTTTAAATTGACGATGAATCGAATAAGCGCATACATATACGATACATTTGAGGTTGATTCAGTAGATGTGTATACAATGATACCACGAGCAATCTAAATTAAGCCAGCCATGGAACAAACAAAGGATATTGCACGCAATGTGTCGCTCTGACTGGCCGCTGGGTCCTATACAAACAGACTAATGTGAGAAATACACACATCTACAGAATGTAGCTAATATTGGACAATCGTCAACGGTTTATCTCTCCCTTTCTCTCTTTCTCCTTATTCACCCTCGCCCAAAACGTTTCGCTCGCTTCTCTATCTAATGAACAATATCACATACAATTGCACGAAATTCCAGATATATAATAATACTAATATATATATATAACAGTTTGCAGGATCATTCTCCAAACTGATCATTATCCAGCCACGTGTATGTTTCAATCAGTAGCGAGAACATATAGTCTGGTAAGTAGAAAAAAATTATTATGTACCATTCATTAACAAATATCGTGTTTATCACCCGTTAAAATAAATTATTATACCTATTTCCAATATAATAATAATTATAATGAATGGTTAAATATTTTTCTTCATTAGCCATAAAATTCAAATTAATATGTCTTCATTAATGATAAACAAATTAACCATGTACATTAATGAAATAGATAATATTTATATATGAACGAATCGATATTATATTTATTGGTGCATCGATTTTGCCGTCCCACGTCATCGTTTCGCATAAGTTTATGTAAAGTGGTTAAGGGTAGATGTAGGAAAGTAGGTGTTGTATGGGTGGTAGCTGGGTGGTGGTTGAATGTGAATGTGAGCAAATGGACATGGTGCTATTCAACGCGACGGACACTAAGTGTGAAAGGGAGGGCGAGAGAGAGAGAGAGAGAGGAGCAAGATGGCGGAATACCCAAGAGAATTGAACGAACGAGGCCGCAATCCAGCAGATACACGTCTCGTCGTAGTCGACGACAACACAACGCCAAGAGATGAATAGAGAAACGTGTATTCCTTCTTTAGCCATATATGCGTGGTTTACCTACGTTTGTTGGCCCCTCGTGTCTATCCTCAAGCTTCGGTACTGTCTCCAGCATCCCATCAACAAAGAAAAATATATAAATATATGAGGTGAGTTGACTTCTTTTACAGACCTATTATTTACTTACGCATGTTGATCACGCGACAACAACAACAACAACAACAACAACAACAACAACAACAACAACAAGAGGGAAGTAGGACTGGGACATATGTATAGAAATGTTATACGAATCGGGCCGAGGCACCTGTCCACAGATATTAGCCTGGTAGTCCGCTAATCTAGTTAAGTCATTAGCTCCGCACAACCCACCGCGTATATATCCCGTGTACACGCTCGACTGGATTAAATAATGCAGACACTCGATAATCCCCCAGTGTGTTCATTTGGTCTGTTAGTTTATATATTGGTAGGTAGATATATATAACTGTTGCGAATTCTCTCCGCCGTGAATAAATATATATATATATATAGATATATTTCAACTTTGTGTCTTGTCAATCAAAATTAATTCAATCATTGAATGAATTAGTCGTCTCAGTCAAAAGGGGACAATTAATTCATATATAAAATATATTTTCTGCGGGATATATCTAGTTAACTGGGGAAAAATATATAAACATAAAAAACAGTTAGATAAATCTCCCTCATATATATAAAATGTCATATAAGGGTCGACCATAGATGCGTATTACATTTATAATGCAGATATAGACACGCACACAAATAAATATATATATATACACGGTATAGTGACCATTCCTGTAGCTTATCATTAATTCAAAAGAACGCGCACAACATCCCAAGGATATAAAAATAATTTGCTTTATGGAAACAGACGCGACACACCCGTAATATCCACAAGATGAATAAAAGCATACATACATATAGAATAAAACATGACATCGTTTTCTAAAAGTGTCGGAAAAACCTCTTAAAACTAAAAAAAAATATGAAATAAAATAAAATGAAACAAAAAAAACCTTTTTCACAAAATACAATCGCAACCTGTTGTCTATCATTCTTTTTTATTCTCTTGTTATTCCGTTATAGTTTTGGGGGCATTGATAAATAGATCCTGTCTAACATACGCATCTGTATACGACGAAAAAAAAAAAGTTTGAGTGGGGTTGTGCGTGGACTCGAGCATTCGCGCCCATTCATTCTGAATATAACCAGAGGGCAGATATATATATATGTGTGTGTATATGTAGACACCCTCTATTATCATTATAATCACGTGGACCAATGTGTGCACCGTTGATCAGCCGTATTGTCGTGCCAAATGCTTCCATGATCGAGAGAGGACGATGGTGCTTATAATATCCAGTTGACAATAAGACATATACAACATGACCTACATCTATATATGTATGTTGAATTATAATAGTTGATTGCATATTGAAGTTTCACCTGATAGTCACCAATTGGTGGGCTGGAATTTATTTATTTACAATAGTATTGCTGTTGGATTGATAATTATTTTATTTCGTAATATGAGGGAGGATAATAGATAGAATTTTTTCAACTTGATATCTAATTAATTTTGATATTATTTGGAGTATTAAAAATCAAAAAATAAATATACTACCATCAAATCATATTAAATCAAATAGAATATATGTATATAAACGTACGATCAAAATAATCGTGCGCACCAGCCAAAAAAATAAATAAGAGAAAAATATAATCAAACAAGCACTTGAAAGATATAGAATGGGCAAGTGCAACAACTACTCTTCGCATAGAATTCTGAAACGTTTCTATTCGCGGCACATGTTTCGAATGCTTACGTATATATGGGGAGAGATGTTCTCTCTGCTACCCCCTGAGTATCACATATGTCAGGATAGCCTTCGGGGAGTGCCTGTCCATATAGGTACACTACCCTTCTCGCTTCTCTTCTCTTTTCGTTCGCCACCCTGCTCACCCGCACACTGACGTGCTTGTATGAACATCGACCGTGCGCCGCGCTCTGATGTTGTACTCTAGAGCACATATACATACATACAATACACCATACCGATAATGTTATAGTGACGCAAGTGTGGTTCACTGTCAGGACACGCCTGCCTGGTTTGGATTTTTTTTTCTCTTTTCAACAATAGATTTAATAGCCCTATAGCACTCATGTGGTAATGTGGTCCTCGAGCCACATTCAAATTAAATCCAAATGCTCATTTCATTTTATTTTTTATATTATTACAATTTTTTGTAATGGGAATTGATTATTTTATGAGTAAATTCTCCATTGTTTTTAATGTTTGTCAAACATATTTTCACCTTCAATGCCCACAATTTTATTGAGTATAAATATGTGTTTATATGCATTGAAACCGGACATATGTGAGGCCACTGGCGCGGTTCATGTCCTGACAGTAGGACAAACATATATAATATACAGTGAAGACCCAAATCCGGTTATTATCATGAAGTAGTAATAGGCTTAGTGGCTTTATTTAAGTCCGAAGGGCTCGTGGGGAAAGTCGCAATAACATTGAGACGTGTATATTTGCGAACGTTTTGCCAACTGTAATGGGATTTTGGTCGGTGCAACGTGCGATGTTCATTTGACAATTGATAATGTATTGAAACATATATTTAACACATGTAGAATCAATATTAGTGCTTTTGTGTGACATTTTTTTTTCTTTTTTTTTTTTCCATGAAATAAAATGAATTCAAGTGATGAAAAATAATTTTGAAGTCGACATTTAAATTGTGTTTAAATGGATTGCCAGTGGTGTTGTCTCTAGCACAGCGTCATATTGCCATAAGGCAACAATGTTACAGGCCGTTGGGCAGCCAAGAGAGACATCATAAATCACCATATACTGGTATACAACTACGTTAGGGAAGTTGGAAGCAAGGGATTGAAGGTGGAAAAAAAAAACGAATAAAAAGATGAATGAAATGAAAGGTTGTGCGTGGATAAACCGGTTTGGCAGACGCGCGTGGCCTGATCACGAACGCGTTAATGAGGCATTTAAAATATGGTGTAATGTGTGCTAGGAGTTGCTAGATAGAAGGCGATAAACATTTAGTAGTGCTGATTGCAGATAACACGAAATGCGATTGTGTTTTTCTTTTATTTATTTTTTTTATTTTGAATTTGACTAGATGACTGTTTGCAAATGCAAAATATTGTTGGATGAAAGTTGAATGTTTGTGAAATGGTAGGAGAGACAGACAGGGATTAAAATAAGGTGAGGTCAAATTACCCGGCACAAAAGGCATTATCTCAACTTGATAGACTTTTTTCTACACTGAGAGTGACAGAGGTTCTCCAATTTTTAATGTTCCACTTTTTCTTTTATTTTATTTTTCCTTGTGCTTTTTTGATAAGGACATTAGAGGTAAAAAAAACTGTTGGTTATCCGTTTGAGAAACTCTGTGAGGATATATCTTCTTTTCGGTATAGTGTGATATCCACTTAAATTTGCGATTGCCTTCTACTATACACCGTATATATAAGAGTCATAAATTTATTCAAACAAATTCTATAATTACTTTTTCGGTCTCATGGAAAGATTTATTGGTTGGGTACTTGTGCTTGCTTGGCGTGCTGTTCGCCCTTTGCATTTTTATATGTATTGTGGTGGTGGTATTGTGAGGGTGTGTGAAATTGAACCTGCGCCACGAATAAAACGTTTTTGCTGTATTTCCTCTGAGCATCGAGGTCACTCGATAAAAAATACTCTTACACCTTAAATAATTTTTTCTCAGACATCGCTAAACCAAATATCAATATATAGTAGGTGTTTCGAACGAGAATCGCACAACCAATCGATTAAACAAAAAATCATATAGATGAAAAAATTTTTAGCCACAGAAAAAAGTTATTTTCAATACATTAAAAAATGTCAATATTGCAAAAATTACTTTTTAACAATGTCATAAGATGGGAAACATTGTGAAAAATAAACTCTCTACCAAATAAGTGTTATCCATGTAATTATTAGTTCCATGAAAATATAAATTATCAATTGATAATTAATATGTTTAAACAATTTATTTATTTATGCAATAATTCGTAATGAAAATTTATAAATATAATGTCTTCTTGATTTTCATAAATTAGAAAAGTAATTCATTCGGTTTATTTCAGATTTTTGTGCGACAAAGTAACGTAAAAGATCCTTAATCGCAGGCGGCGAACGCCAGAATGAACTGCAGTCTCAGCAGTTTGCCTCAGCGAAGCGCCACCGTGGCATAATTGTGGCAACTAAAATTCGTGGGCGTACAAACACGTCAAAACTCCAAACACTATTGGCTCAAACACCAACCAACGATTGCCTTTACAATAATAGTGGGACGTGACAACGCACCAACCTAACGATAATCCCAAGTATCACCAGACACAGATGCTGCGCACAATCCACAAACCACGCCTACATACCAGAAAAACACAGTCCCATCTCGCGCCGCCACTGTGCGGCGTATTCCGACCCCGTGGGACCTCGTGCACGCTATTCTCGCTTGCCGTGACACATTCGACAAGCGGCGCCGTAACGGAAAGCAACGCGCGACTGGGGACTTGCAACTGGAGAGCTCGCAATCTCCTCTCTCCTTGTCGTCAGCCAAAATTTTCGTCATCATCATCATCATCATCAGACGAAATATTTATTGCTGAGTAAATGTAATTTGTGTAAACGGTCAGTTTTATTTTACTTCATGAAACAAGGAACAAGGAAACATCTCTGAAAAACACAAATTCATAAATTGATATGAATCAGAGAATAAACAATTAAGTGCGTGAGTGATAAAATTTGTGGTTAATAAAATTTCGCACAGAAAATAATTCATTGAGTTGAATTTAATTATCAACAAGTGTTTAATCCAAAGGACTGAATTTAAAAAAACAGTGATTCAGTGTTGAATATATTAGTGAAATTATAACAGAATTATTCATACAAGAATAATTTTTTTTTTACGTTTTTTATTTGGAGGAAGAAAAATTTGTTGATGGTTTGAAATTGATTGGATTTCAAAATATTTTTAGAACGGCCTAAAAACGCGGTCCGACGAGTGGAGCGGTATCCTGCCCAGCTCCACTATTGTGGGTGCTGGGGGGTCGCCATGGTTGGGTTTAGGTGGTGGCGGTGGCGCGGGCGCTACAACCGGCGGTGGAAGTCCAGTAGAACTCGATGGACATTGGGGAAGAAAATTGTATGGTGCAAGTGTGGCACCGCCACCACCGCCACCGCATCATCATCCAAGAGGGCCCCTTGTATTTGCCCCACAGGATATGCGACAAATATTAAAGGAAGAACCTGTAGCACGTGCATGGCCGCAGCCCGCGCTTGCTGACACAGCAACGTAAGTTAATAAACGCCTACTAAAAAATAAAAATGAAATTATTTTCTCATACACATTATAATACCGTATTCGAATATAATGTCACTTCCAAAGAAATACATATATAGCCAAATTAGATCTATTATTATTCTAGTGAAATTGTCTGTGGCAATTTCTTTCCTCGTCGGAATAATTTCTTATGGCTATCAGAAAAGCTTTTAGCGGAAGATTATGAAGATGGAAAATAGATGAGAGTAAAAATTGTAAGTTGAGAGGAAAACATTTTGTTTATACATTTTTTCAATTCAAAACATAACAACGAATACAGGCAAAAATGAATATAATATAATTTGATGATCTTCAATGAATATATACGATGGTGATAAAGGTAGAAAAATATATATAAATATATTGATGGAGTTGGTTGAACAATAAACCGCCAAGTTTATTGTAGTCACTCGCTTAACGGATTTGTACGACGTGCAAACGACAGGACGCGTAAGCGATATGCTGCAAATACGGGACGTGGTTGCGAAGGTATATCGACGAAAATAAATATATATAGGTGTAGGTTTCTCTAATCCAATAGCGAACAGATTTTCTTTAAGCCAACCAACGTCAATATGTCGATGCAGCAGGTATATATAATTAATGTGTATCGTGTTGGATGAAAATAATTTAATTCAGAGTTTTTTTTTTTTCAATTCAATTCCATTAACAGTTTTTCTCTAAATACTGAGAGAGTGGTGATAATGTTTAATACGAGTAATTTGAGAAAGAAATTAGTAGTTCGTTTTATTTCGAGGACTCTTCATTTTCTTATCTTCAACTTGATGACAATTTAATTTATAGTATTTTTCTTTTGTGATAGATTCGCATGGATAATTATATGTGCAGAAAGTTTTAAAGATTTAATGTCGTAAAAATATTTTCTTTGCCTTCTTTGTTACTCTACCTTTTACAGTCATATTTGAACACGCGCTCGCGTACAAGCGAGCAAACTTTGGAGTATCTCATACTAAAGTTGTTTTATATATAAATAAAACTCTCTGGCTAACAAGCATAAAATTTTCCCACTTATACTTTTTCACAATGTCGTATGTGTGTGACGGGTATATAAAAATGAAAGTAAAAAAATTGCCAACAAAACTTGTGAGAATATAAATATATAAATATATAACGGATAGAGAGAGAGTATTATACAAATTTTTTTATTACAAAATATATTCGCATTTATTATTTATATGATACATATACATATATAAATTCATAAATTATGTTTCGGATTTTGTGGATTACATTCCAGATACATTACAGTGCTCATTATCTCTATGGATGCATTATAAATCGTGTGGCAGGCGTGGCGTAAATAGCGCACCACGCTTTTCGGTTAACGCGTAATAAACTAAAACCGAGAGTGTATATTTGTATATATTTATGAATATATATATATATATATATGAATGAGAGAGTGAAAAGAGTCGTATATATATATATATATATATGTATATATTTCTGCCAAGCCACACCGCACACGTTCAGATTTATTGTTATTTCACTGTAAACACAAATACATGAGAGAGAAATTTACGATTCGTGTTCATATAACACAAAAAAATTATTTTCAACTCATAAATGGCATATTTTCGATAGTATAACATTACAATTAATAACTTTTTTTTTGTTTCGACGTTTCACAATTAATTAACTCACAATAAAAATATTTCGATTTAACTCTTACAAGAAGTTTCTAAATTGTCGATGCTATTATTCCACAAAATTACATTGTGTTATCGCAATATTTGTTATTCATTTGTGTGTCTCAGCTAATTTTTTTTTTATTAACGTCGATAGTAAATTTATGAAAATCGATAAGCTGGCGACCACAACGAATAAATGTATTTCACAG
>CAJUYH010001209.1:0-51361 GCA_910591685.1 Galerucella tenella | reverse complement strand
TTGCTTTTGAAGATTTCGGGAGGTTTCAAACCCGATAAACTTCTTTTTCTGGTGAAAAGGACCATCTCAGTCTTTCTGGGATTGATCGACAGTACAAACTTTTGAGATGGAATGAATTCATAAGTCTACGTCAACTAAACTGCGCTAGGAGTTTTAACAGGAATCCTAACGGGACATTGTCTCCTGAATGGGCACGTGGAAAAGCGTGGAGAAAGAAAAATGTATATCATGTGGCATGGAAAAAGAGACCTCCATCCACATGCTTTCTAATTGCACAGCATTTCCGAATCCTAAGGCTAAGCTCCTGAGAGATGACTGGATAGAAGATAGAAGATAGACTCAGATATTCTAAGAATTTTCCGGGAAATGGTACTGAAGGAGCTACTAGTTTCTGAGACTCTCCTCAGAAGCTAAGTAGACGTAAAGGGGTACAATACATCTTTTTGGTCTCAGTGATTGTCACGCCGAAATACACACACACATACATACATAACCAACGCGTTATCCGAGTTCTAAGTTCAATAAACTTTCAACTTTTTCAAATTCGATAAATTTTTTATAGCTATTGTTACATTTCATCTGCTGGGATTATGTATTTACAATACACGTACAATACACGCCACAAAACAGAACATCCAATCCCTCATATGATAAAATGCATCACTCAACACGCATATGATTATCTTGCTCCAAAATTTTATAATACAATACCGGAATCCTTTAGATTAATAACATATCTTCCTATATTTAAAATTAAATTGAAACAACTTATTACACGAAGACCCAGACAAATAGTTCACCAATATATTGATGAAAAGGTCTCCTAGATGTGTCACGTTTCGGATTAAACTATTTTCGGATTAAACTATTTTCTTTCTGTTATTTTGATTTATATTTATCTTTTCTGTATTTTATTTTGGCTTTGGATATACAACATGTGTTTTTACTTTTTAGGAATAGATTATTATTATTATTATTATAGATTTTTGTTATCATTGTTATTGTTATTTTAATATATCACTAAATGCTACAATTTCTAACTCGAAACAAGTGAGTACTCACTTATCGAGAGCAAATTTATTCATTTTATCTATTTTAGAATATTAACTAATTGTATACTTATATATTGTATTTTAATGAATAAATTATTATTATTATTATTATTAACACCCTTTTAGATTTTGGATATATTAGCTTTTTGGAATGCAAGTGTTTTGAGTTGAGATTATGGCAAAGCATATGGCAAATACGAAGTCTTTCCGTCTCGGTTTGGACAGTTTCCTTGGTGCGAAACGGTAACATTTTTTTTGAATTATTCACCTACCTACTCAAACTTCCAATACTTAAACAAATATTTTTGTCTGGCTCAGTTTTTACTGACTTGACTATGAACCCAACCAAAAACGATTTCGTTATACACAGTTGAGCAGCTGGAAAGCGATGAAAAAGAATGAAAATTCAAAACGTCATCGACTAGCCTTGTGTTCGAACGAATTTGAATAGAATAAGGATGAAGACCTAAAAGTTTTATACTTACTTACGGTTGTACAGAAAATACAGGCTTTTTATCAGGATGTGTTTGAACGTTAGATAGAAGCTATGAGAATAAATGGCCTGTACAACCGAGAATAAATTATAACTACACACAAAACAAAGATTTCAAAAAAATTTGTTTGAAATTGAAAATTGAATATCAACCATTTAGCATTTACCCTGACAAATGACCACAAAAAATTAGCCCGAAAGCTTCCTCTATCTCCATAATAAATTAAACCTAACATATTAAAACAGTCTTTCGCATCTGCTCTATCCACCGAGTTATGACATAACATTGTCAAGTTGCCTCTGTTTGCGCGCTATTCATCAAAATATTTTGTGTGTGGATCATGTATTCGCAGTCGTTGGGAATCTCAAGGATATAACCTCATTACACACTGTTAAACTCTAGTTTAATTTTGAAATATTTCTCAGGTACTTTAAATTCCTCTACTGCTAGATTCACAACTCTGTTATTCATATTTTACTGCGGATACATCATAAAAAATTAACACTTCCAATGTTATTATTATAATTAAATCCCTTTTATGCATTCATACAATTTCTCATTTGTAATGGAATGCAGAAGTATCTGAATAACCAAGAACAGTCGATAAACATCCCCCAACTCAAGTCGTGATAAACTGTCACGAGGGCTGCTTAGCTTAAGGTAACATTGTTAAAGACGGTTATTTTGTGGTACCTATCGTTCTCTAGCTATTCGTTGGATGAATACGGAGCAAGGCAGTGAAATAAAAACGGGTCGAAGCGTGCCCAATAGAAACTCCTGTTCCACCACCTTCTCTTCTCAAATACTTAGAATCTACCGAATTTCGTCACATATTTGACTCCAATAACACTCAAAATGATCTCTCCCCAAGTAAAGCCGAAAAACAATTCCGTTCAATCCAAGAAGACGTAATCAATATATTCGCACACGACACCACATTCTTGAATAAACTCTCCTACAACCAGGCAGTCAAATCTCCGACTCACCATTTCATCTTTCCGTTCTTCCTAAGCCTCCTCCGTCCATGGAGCACCCACTCTCAGCCAAATCGACGAAGCAGACTAAGTTAGGACTTCTTCGTTCAAATCATCCTTCCACACTCTATCTCCATCAACAACTCTACTTCAAACACTTAACTTACAAAAGGTCTCACCAAAACTCGTCTCTCCTCAAGTGGCCAAATTTCTTACCTGAAAGCAAATCCAAATTGCACAGACCTCTAAACATCCCGAGAAACATTTGCTCTGGAACTCTGCAATTAAATATCCAAAATACCATAGGAGATATCAAACTCTTAAACTCCTGCCGATAGGGAAAATACCCCAAAATGTTTTTTGTTATCTTAAACATGGACAAAAACATTTCTAATGATGATATATACAGGGTGGGGCACTATGAACGAACTATTCTCTGGCTTCTTAACGGCAAATAAAATTAGAAAGTTGAAATAATCAAAATGGTGGAACAAAGCCAAAATTTCATACAAGCTGAAAAAGCCATGATCGAAGCAATTTTCATCAAATTTTCGGAAAGGCGAAGAAGAAACTATCAATCTGGCGTAGACCCCGACAAGAGCAGCCAGCATGACCAAAAGCTTAAAAAAACCAAGGTCAGTGTACAGCACCCGAAAAAAAGGGAAGAATTCCAAATTGGCAGGTTTTTGACGAACCCTCATGCTTAGACCACAGACAGAAAATATTTGAAATTAACGGAGCTCCATTGGTGAGCAGCTACCTAACTCCAAAAGAAAAAAATTGGTCAGGATATAAAGCGTCCATCAGTAGAATTCTCGAGGGTGGTACTGTGCCGATTATTGACATGGCTACGAGGAAGTGGGTGGTACAGAAATCTCTGGACCCAATAAGCAAAGATAGGAAAACTGTTGATGCCGTGGTAGTTTCGGGAACAGGGCATAGTCACCTAAAGCAGGAAACTGGAGGGCATATTTTTTGCTAGAACAACTGTCTGGCTAATTTGCGATTTTTTAAACTAGGCAATAAGAAACCACCGTACCGTACAAGTACATGACAGGTTCATTCTCGACCCTGATTGGCTACATTAAAAAAATCACCAATCAGCCACTCCATCAAATTTAATCCATTCCAAAATAAAATTGAGAATTTATCAAATCTAACTTAATTATCTGCGGTTTGCTCTAAGAAAAAATTTCGAGAATAGACTTTAGTTCAGAATTTGAGCGATTTATTCAAACTCACGGCTGGAAACAATATCAAAGTTTCAAAAAATATTTGTTAAGTGGCTGGTGTACAAGACGTGGACCCAAGACACAGTGAATTTCAAATTAGAACTTGAAAATTTCAGCGGCAGCTGCAAACGACATGTCAGCCACATTTCCAGTGCTTCCTCTTTTTCTCTCACTTCTGTGCGAGGGTGATAGCCAGAGTCGGATTGCATCAATTTAAAATATTTTTCTTTCCATACTACTGCATGACAAACAAGTGGAAGATAACACACTTATTGCATTTGTTATCCATTCCACGCTAATACCGTTTTGCAGTAGTCGCTCCAGGAAGTGATAGGGATTTTTGTTACATATATACAAAAGTGAAAGGCATAATCCAAATGATTGTCACGTCACGTCAAGGGCACAAATAAAAAATACTATACAGGGGGAGTCACGAGAATTTGTACATACTTTTACCATGAGTAGAGGTCGTTAGGGGATTATCAAATCACCAAAATAATGTTTCGTCATATATTTTCAATGATTGAGTCAGTTGTTGGCGAAAGTGTGGATTGATGTCTGAAAACTAACCGACAAATTCAGAATTGAAAAAATCCAGGACCGTCTTCGTGAAAATATGTGGGTGTGCCGCAATACCTATATATGATTTTTCTCAAATGTGATAATTTTTTGAAGGGGCATAAATAGACAGTTAGACCTGGGTATTTGAATATTTTGTTACACTCACCCCACATTTCCCACGAAATATTCATTTAGTGGTTAAATTGAAAATCAATGGAATATCTTACTAAATACTAGGGATAAGTTATTAAAAATAAATATTCAAAATAAACAGAAACGACACATACTGTGCTCCAGTATGGTAAATACCATAATTTGTATTGATTTACAGGGCCTGATTTAAGAATCTGGCATAACTGGTTTACCTCCATAATTCACCTTTTAGTTACTTCTCCATCCGTAATAGACAGAAAACAAATGGAAATGGTTGTAATAACCTATTTTTCTTATTAATTTGAGAAAAAATAATGTCTAAATATTTCAATCGGAATGAAATGAAGGAACCCAGAAAATGTTTTTTTTTTATTATTTCAAAAAACATTTATTTACCCCGCATCAACTTCTATGAGTTATTAGCGGGGGGGACAATACAATTTTATAGTAATAGTTACAATTTTACAATTTCATTGTATGAGAATAAAAGGTATAAATAATTATAGCAAATAATTATAGCAAATTATATAAAATGTTTATTCATAAATTAACAAATAAAACAAATAACAATAACCAAACAATAAAACAGTTTTAGCAATGTGGTACAAAGTTAAAAACAATCAATAAACATCAGGACTATAAAAAATATTCGAAATGAAATCCATCTGCCGGATGACGAATGTTCAAATGTGTAATGTGAATTATTGAGATGAACCAGATTTTCAAATTTGGCCATGGAAATCAATTCAAATTATGGTATTGACCATACTGGACCACAATGTGTATATCGTTCATAATTATTGTGAAGATTTTTTTCCAACAACCAAACATCATTATACAGTAAGATATTTCATTATTGCCAATTTTAAATTTGATTCTTAAATTAATCTTCAATTGGAAATGTGGGGTGAGTGTGGCAAAACACTCAAATACCCTGCCTATTTATTCCTTCTGATAAAATTATATCAGATTTTAGAATTATCATATACCAAGTGAAGTGTTGAATATGAAGCAGCCCCTAATAATTTTCACGAAGACGGTCCAAAAACTAAGGGAGGCAAAGCTCTTAATGACATGGTCAAGGTACATTACAAACCGATAAATGAACTACGAGCATTTACACAACTTGGACGTTTCTGTATATCTATGACCCCTCCAATAGTAAGGGATTTTGAGAATCGAGTTGAGGCCAAGGTTTTGTTTTCCAAAAAACTCATAGAATAACCTGTTAGAATTTTATATTGGACTAATGCATCGTTGGAATTTAAATTTTTGACGGATGAAGAGTATTAGGTAATCCTATGCTGTTCAACCTATTTGAGTTGGGGGACAATTAGGGATATGGATATTCAAAGAACATCAGCTCAACTTTTCAATTAACTCGAAGACTACTCAGATTACTTCCCATCAGGAACAATGAACATACATAAGTATTCGTATAATTAGGTGTAGTGTAACTAATGATAATATGATGACCTTGAATTGTATTACAAATTTTATGCAGGTTAATTTTAATCCACTATATTAATTTTAATTACATTTGAAAAGCATTATTTCACGATATTAGAAATTATAAAACAATTTTAAACACGCCATTGGGCGGCTTTTTCCTTCAAAGGGATTAAAAATATGGGTCATCACATTAACAATAGTTACACTATACTCTCGAAATTTATGTTGTGTCTTTCCAATTGGAAGAACTCAATATTATCTGGAAAAAATTCCATAGTTCGAAGGATAGTTGTTAGTTATTTGGATATTCCATTAGTCCACTATTACAATGATTCATCAATTATACGATTTTATATACAAACATAGTTCAATCATTAGTTGAGTTATAAATATGTACTTCAGGTTACTATTAACTTCAAGCTCAAATAATTCAAACTAACAGCAAGAATTCAATTCACTTTTCGTGAAATTAATTCAAAATAAATTGCTCCTCAAAAAAGACTCAAATTCCAATCCACTACATGAAACTTTCAATATTCTTTTTCAATCTTTCCATGGTTTTCATTCCACTTCCTAACGCTTTTCCTACACCCTTTTATCGACAATCATCTATACGCCTCCCATTTAATGTAATTCTGACGTGTCGTATGAAAAAAATCAACTCTCCTAATTTTTAGTTGTGGATTTAATTTAACTTGCTGCTCACGGATATATTCGAAATCTGTTTACCTTGTTTGTTCTGCACAAAGAATAACAAATTGTTTCATTCACAGACTGAATGCGGTTTTACCAAACAAATCTCATTTAATTACGAATGAAAAGATAACATGGTCTCAACCGACTGTAATCCTCTTCTGTCGTATCGTTCTATTATTTTTTAAAACAATGACGAAAGTCTCTGACCTTGTGTAATATCATTAGTGAGTTATAAGGTTTCAAAAACCAATGAAGAAAATTGTAACGAAAATAACTGTTTAACTGTTTCCTACGGAAGCAAATAATGAGACTCAAGTCCGTTGGAGGGGTACAGTATAAGACTGTGCTTTGATTTTGATTTGGCTCAACATTTTGCTGAATTCACCATATCCGAAAAAGCGAGGGCTTCACATTTTTCCGTACAATAATTCATACTTTGTAATTATTACAAAAGCTTGAACCCGTAAGAAGTAAAAGTTGTGCAAATTGTAGTAAGTTTAGAAAAAACGACGATATTGCCTCACACTTAAATTTTAAACTGAATGTTCCAAATGAATGTACAAACGTTGGGAATGTAAAAATCTTCTCACTTCTTCCTTAAATCCAATTTTTCTCTTGTCACGTCAGCAAACTCAAGTGAATAGCTTTCAGTGAGTAAATCTAATGTCGCCCTCGTATACAAGCAACATACGTGAATTCATTGAATAAATTGAATTCTCTGCCAAATACACTTCGTCGCGTTGTATTGTCACCCTCAATTTTGTACATAATTTGGTATAAAAATGCTATATGGTTCTCATACCAACAGTGAAATAAAATATGATTTATCGTATAAAAACATTTTGCTGAATATGCAAGGAATACCCAATATTCACATTCGAATATTTAGAAACCGGGAAGAGTGATTTCAAAAGCCTTATTCACATACTTGGACGTTACTAGGTCAGTTACTAAGAATTGTGTTCCAATATAGTCGTGTTGAAAATCTATTAAATATGCCATGATTAATAAAACGCGCACCGAGAAAAAGATTTATTTTTTTATTTTCTTAACCCGCATCAACCATGATAGGTTATTAGCGGTGGTATAGTGTTTTTTGGTTAGTCAGTATGCTGATTATTAAAATTTATATGTAGGTCACTAGAAAAAAAATTAAATTCGTTTAAATAAGTCTATCGCTTTTAAAAAATTGATTGTTCCGGTACAGTTTTTCTTGTCTAACGCACACTTAAGGTCACTTGACACTTTGTAGACTACTCGTTCTGTATGATATAGTGGGCACTCGACTATTTATTTGTGACAATTAAAATCTTATTATGTCAAATAAATATGATTTCCATATGGCCTGACTATATTTAATTTGTCGATAAGAAAGGATTTGTTTCAAGTTCGAAAAGTAATATTGTTGATGAATAAAAACATATTCATTGTCATCAATAAAATGAGTTATCTAGCGAAAATTACATTTATTCTTGTAAAATGTATCATATTTGTCTCAAACAACATTTGTTGAGGTATAATGACAAAATAGTTATATTAATCTTTGAAAGCATTTAAATTAAATAAAGTAGTTTTCCAATAACAGATACTTATTTTTGCAAGCTAACTACATTGTTTTATTATAAAAAAAATAACTTTATGGCAGAATGACATTTCTCATCATAAAAAAATGTATTGTATCGGTAAAATATATTTCTTTACCAAAAAAGGTATATTGTCTGGGTTAACGATATGTTTTTTATTTGTGAAAAATGTATCTTCCCAGCAAATTATATTTTTTTGTTGGAAACAAATGTTCCTTCTTCCATTAATGTTTACTAAAATTCAACATATTTATCATAACCGATCTATAATTTTCATAAACATTATATTGCCTTATGATGAAAAAATATATTTTCCTAAGAAACCGAATTATTTATGGTATTGTTTTTTGTTTATGGAAGTTACCTACATGCACTATTCAATACACTGAGCTTTTGAAATGTTTCGAAATATTTAGAAATATATTAAAAGTTCACGGTGTATTAAGCAGTATGGGTAACTTCCACACGGTTCTCTAAATAATTAGGTTACTTAGGAAAATCTATTTTTCACAAATACTTGTATAAGCCGTTTCCAAACTATGTCGAACAACATATTTGACTTCCTTTTTGTATGTGTGGACTAGTCGATCGAATTTGTCGATGGTTAGTCTGGACACGGATTAAAATTACAGTATTTTTATGACAAACATGTTTAACTCTAATAAAAATTAATGGTCTCTATTTATGCATAAAACTGTTTAGTAGGAAAGCAGGAGAGGAAAAAAAACTTGCTGCTGAATATTTTGATCTATTAAAAAGAAAACTATACATTTTCAAAATAGATACCATACATTTATAAAATAGAAACCAAACATTGTTAAAATTAAACATACCTACATGATCTAAAACATAACCAACAATGGTATCCACAAGATAACCTTGTCTATCCGTGTGCACAATAATGCTTTCCCCATAGTAGTTTTTTGGAGTTCTTGGAGTAGATTTGACAGGTTCAATTGAGAAATCTGAGGTACATTTCGCTTGCTTGTTACTTCTACCTACTTGAATAAAATTTTCATTTATTTCCTCACCTTCAAAGATATCTCACAATTCTTGTAATCACCATTCATTCTATTATTAAACTTATGTTTGTCCAGAGCGCTTCAACCACATACTCCACAAAAACAAAATAATTTGTTAAATTGCAAAAACTGATCTAATTTCACATGTAGACTGACGCCAAACGTATACAGGTGGTGACCGTTACTGAAAAATAGGGAAGGGTGAGGTGAGAAATCTTTGTTTCAATTGCCACATAATTTGTAGGTTAATGTGATTCCGTACGGGTGAAGAAATATGTGATTTGTAGCAAATAAGTTTTTTTTCTCGTAACAATAAATAATGTACAATTACCTATACTGAAATACTTATTTTTTCGGTATAAAGTAGATCTTATTTGAGGCTAATAATCTATAGGCTTATTTAAAAAATGTAAATTTCTGTTAAAATTTTCAAATGATTTACTATGAATATTTAATTTGTTGTTTTAAAGTGATGGAATATTATTGAATATGTTAGGTTTTTCTCTGGGTAATGAAAACAATTTTTACCCAAATAGCATAGTTTCCGAAGAACAATTGTATGAAGGTGTGCATAAAGGAGAACAAATTTTTTTACATTAAAGAAATTACACTCGAATAAATAATTTTTTTATATCAAAATTTTCCAATATTTTCACGTTAATATGGATTCTTAATAATAAATAAGCAATGGTAGTTTTAAACAACGGGGAGTCAAACAAATCAGTTTATTTGTCTATAATTCTCTCGGTGCGGGAGCAAACCAATCAAAGATGATCTTCATATACTAAGAATTATTCTTGAGATGTCAGATGTCCAAATTAGATGTGAATAAATATCATTTCACTATAACCTGTAGAGGTAGCCTCTTAGCCTTGGTCAATACACAACTGTGTTTCAAGCAGAGACGATTACTGCTATAGCCTGTATTGATCAAAAGATCAGAAGAGGATGTACCGGTCAAAAAATTGAAATTTTTGCGACAGCCAGGCTGCGCTTGAAGCTATCAGCAGTCCAAAAACTAGGTATAAACTGGTTAAAAACTGTAAAGAACTCCTTAACATAGTAAGAGACAACAAAGTGTCCCTAATATGGGTGCCGGCACATGAGGGGATGCGGAATTGCATATTTTTGGAAAATAATAACGACACATGACTTAGCACAGTGAAATCTACCAACTGAACAAACAACATATTAAGTAAGCGTGATGCGCAATGTCATACAGGGCAAGAATCAATTAATTTGTTTATGACTTATAATTTCCAATCTAATTAAGTTACAGATTCCAGATTTCGCACACGTTATTTGTGAATTTGAAGGCACAATTAGGTGTAATATAAAGTCGGTATAATAAAAACATCGGGTTTTGAATTTTTTCATTCACAACCATATATGGAATGCTGTCATTACTAACGTCATTGAAGGTAGGAAAGTGTTATATTACACACCTTCACTTCCCGCCCTGAATACCCGCCATCTAAAATAATGTGATCGTTAGCTAATATTATCCATTTTAGATGAATATTTTTTATATTCAAAATATAACACATTGATAGAGATTATAATACCTATTTCTGGAGGAGTACAATCCATCAACTCTTCATCGGATGACATGTTCCTTTATTTATTATTCGCGAACTTAATATCCATCAGACTTTATCTGACATTCATTCATATTGGTGACAGTTGTCAAATGTCATATTTCAGGTGTGTTCAGAACGAAATAAAGATTTATTTATTTTGATCGGGATATGATGGTTGTAAATGAAATAGTATATAAACCTCGGTAGGAAGTTTCATTCCTGTCTCGAGATAATAGCTAACCTCGACGCTCGACAATAATGAAACACTTCCCACCTCAGTGTGTAATATACTATTATTAATCTTGTAAATAATGGTTTTTGCACATAACTTTATATCCAATCTATATTTTTTGACGTAGAATGTCTAGTTTTGTAGATCTTTTGAGAAAAAAGGGAAAATTGTTAGCGTTTTTTCTGTAAAATTGAAGGTTGAAGACGTTATTTCACGGGAATCACACCCTTCATATCTCGTTAAACAATTTTTTGTAACGACTTCAGAGATCAGGATAAGTGCAATTTATTCTACATCAATTTTTCCCTCTCGTCAAGCAGTCAGCTACCAGCAGGAAAACATTGCTTATACTCTATATTGCGTCGACTTAAATTGCATTATTCCAATCGAACAGTTTTGCTGTAGATAATATCTTCATAACATGGTAGTTTACTAAGGATATGAACTTTTACCAAAAAACTAAATTGGAATTTTTATAAGTTAGTACCTATATAAAAACACCGAGTGTAACACTGCAAACATAACTTTTATATTTTAAAATTTATGATAGCTGTTAAAAAGTTGGCAACAAAAATGTCGTCATAAAAACTCCTCCTTTTACCACAGACAATACAAAGACGAAATTATTTTTCAGTTTCCGTTATGCAGTGCCACTCTAATTGACTATATAAATTGTGAAAATGCTATTGAATGTATAAATGAAGGAGGAAAAAACGATTTGTGACTGCTGTATGAATTCTAATATCGTTGAAAATTATAGCAATCTAAAACTCATCGATAATTATAATTAAATTGAACTAATACGATAATGGATTCATTAATTTGAAATACAACAATTTCCTTGAACTGTGAGTGATCTATTTCCAGTGAACTTACATGCAACTAAATCTAAGGCAATTATGATACTGTCAAAGTGATATAAAAACCTACCGATTCCAGATGTTTTTTTCAAAGCATCTATCATATTGGAAATCAGGGTAGAACACGGTTTTTGGTCGATTAATTTATCAATTTATTAATCGTTATACAGGAAGGGGAAACTAGAGTTACCAAATTATGTTACCAAAATTTTAAAAGACACCACTCCTTTTCTGATACCCACCTCAAGTAAAAGGTCTTTTTCAGTAGTAGGTACACACCTGAACAAGAATTTTTTTTAATTCGATACAGGGTCAAACAAAAAGTACTATTCAAATAAAATCAACTGTGTTTTCATTAAATGCTATTTCAAATACTTTAAGCCGGAAAAGAATAATAACATTTTTTGCTCCAAATAGTAGTGGTTCTGGCTCCAGTAATTGAAAATGTTCGACATTGTACTCTAAAGTCAAAAACGATCAAAGTGAAATAATTTCAAACGAATTCAATATTTAATATATAGCATGGTTTGAAGTATGGCTGGAAGAATTCAGATAATGTATGCTACATTAGACAATGAGAAAAACCCTGGAGTGAAGGTAAGTCACACTTACGTGTGACAGCTGATTCTGAAGTTAAAAAAACAGGATCGGTGGCAACAAAAAAAGAGTTCAGCATAGAATACTTGATGTAACGGCACAAGTGGGAGTATTGAGCAATAAATCCCACAATGTCTTCACGCCAAAGTTCAGGAATAGCAGCAATTTGGCATGAACTTGTTCGTCAGGTGGGTACTTAAGTTAAATCATTTCTATCAATACAAAAATGAACCTATTTCTGGAATTGCGTGAAGACGACTTTGATTAAAGAATACAATTTGGCGAGGAAATGACAGATGAATTGCGTATTACTCTTGAGTTGCTGAGATATTTGGTAAACATTAATGCTCGCTTCTCTTAAATTGTTCTGTGAATAAACATAATTTTAGATACTGGAGTGATGACAATCTGCATATTTCTAGGGAAGGACACACACACAGTAGTCAGAAAAAATAAATGTTTTGGCGGAAATATTGGGTGATACTATTGTTTGGCCTTTATTTATTGATGATTACCTTAATGGCGGTGCTAACATGGAAATTTTAGAAAACACCATTCAAACTCCTATTGCCGGAAAAGTAGAAAATCAAGATATAGATTGGGGTAGGAACCAAAGAAAAGACGATAAATTTTCAACAAGATGAAGCGCTGCTCCACTATTTTCTTCGTCTGAGGTAAATTTTGTAAGATAGGTTTCTAGATCAGTGCTGGGAGGAGAGGTCTAGTTCAATGGCTGGCAAGATCACCAGATCCCTCGACTTTTTTGTTAAAATCTGTTCCATTTAGAACACAACCATCTTTACTGAAAGATCGTCGGTAACGGCTTATTACTGAACGTCCATCAATTCCTACAACGCTACCGGTGCTGGTATAAATGGACCAAGGACGAAATTTTTTTTAGCCTTGGTCAATACACGTTCATGGTTCGTAAGGGAAGAAGAGGACAAAAAATTGAAACATTCACTCACAGCCAGCTATGTAAACCAACAAAATGTCCCTGATATGGGTGCCACGAAGGAATTGCAGGTAATAAAATGGCAGACCAGTTAGCTAAAGAAGGTTTTGGAAGAGACTTTATAGGTCTGGGACCATTTTGTGAAGTCACATAGGATTATATAAGAAGGGAAATCGGAAACTGATAAGTTGAGGAACACCAACTTAAATCGAGGCTGACACAAGAACACCTCCATACAAAAAGCTCACGTCCAGGCTAGAGAAACTGGCTAAGAGACATTTGAACACAGTTACCAATCTAGTGACTGGACACTGCACCCTGAGGAAGCATCTGCACAAAATATGCCAAGTTATTGAACCTCTAAACAGAATATGTGAACTCTACGATGGAGCACATACTAGGACGAGTATGAAATTGAAAACATAAAATGGTAGAAACCGCATCACAATATATATTTTATAAGCAAAGATACAAGAAAAAATAGGTTAACATAAAAATAGGATTTTGACAGGCACAGGTATCATATTGGAGAAGTAATCAACAATTAATTACGTGATAAAAGCACCAACTACATTGACCCAGGTAACTGAGCTAAAGATAATGCTAGGAATGATCTCCACCTTCTTCAATGCAGATATTCTAGCTCTGTGTGGTAGAAAAGACAGCAGCTTTCATTTTAGCCACGGAATATGCTACCTCATTCTATTCTATCTCTATTTCTCACCTATACTAATATTGTTGGTTGAAAAATACTTCACTTGATTTGTGTGAGGCATTACGTTTTTTCAAATTAATAACTGTTACAGGCTCATAAATTCACTTGACATCAATTTAATATTCAGCTATTAACAATTTATGACATCTGAGTGCCTACTACATTGTGTGAAGGATAGTATTAAACTTGATACCTCAATATACATATTTTTTCTCGTTTCTTTAATTAGAAAATAGATATTAAGATTCGGTTCTTACCTCGTTTTGTAAAATTCCCTTCTCTTTCGAGTGAATAATCGAGAAATATAGCATCGCATTTGAAGATCTCCACAAAAAATTCATTGAGAACAAAAGGGTTTAATCACCGCCAACTAGCGACTATTTATTCATTCATACGTTTGGGTCGTATTTGAACACAGCGACCGTGAATACCACTGGAATGAAACGATTTAAAATTTGGTAAACTATTTCACAAGATAGAGGAGAAGTACTTAAGCAAACACGTAAAATTATCTAATCATCACGAATATTTTGATCTCGTGGTACTATCGATACATTTATTATAGAAAAATGATATTTTTGTTATATTTTTGTGAGCTACGCCCTCTAGCGCTGGGATAGGGAGATGAAAATAATGTACATAGATTTCAAATATGTCAATTTATATTATATGTATATTTTTCAAGATGTAGGATATGTAGGACGTTCGTCTAGGTAAAATGGACATCCAGAAGAATCGAAAAACCTTTTCAGTCCAATGTCGACTTCTTCTCTTGGGAAAATATTACCGACTTCTGACTTTCCCCGAGTACATTCTTGATTGTTGCGGTTAAAATAGTATGCAAAATGAAATTTCAGCCAGATTTATATTGTAGGTTGGTGAAATGGTCACACACTGCTCTGTTTTTTTCGTCTCATTTCCCATTTTCAACTTTGTTTGTTTATCCAGTTCCCTAATATATACACAAAAGCGTGGACCCACATGGGTTCATCATGATATTTAGGTAATTATTATAATAATACCCTGTGACTTGTTGGCGTTGAAAGTTTCTTCTCGGAGTATGCAATCAGAACATACATTGAATTTTTAACTGAAGATTGTTGTGTTTCAAACAGTTGAAAATATGTAGTTAATGCATTATTGGTTACCTGAACCCTTTTTCGGTTTGAATGAATGGATTAATTAGGGGGGGGTGTTGTTTTACTTCGAGCAATCGTCCATTGTGCCCACTTCTGTACTCGCTAAAGCACACCCCAAACCTATTTCTTCCATAAAGTGCAAGATCTGTTGGGTTTTGCCCAGGTGAAGAAATCTCTGTAGGATTGGTTTTCCTTTTATAATTTTCCATAAGAAAACCTCTAAGGATTCGTAAATGCTGTATCAGTTGAAGTTTCCGAGAGATATTTTGGACTGATTCAGTCGTGGAAGGTATTTCCAGAGATATGGTCTGCCTTTTTCCCTTATTTTCAGTTCCGCCCTGAAGGTGCTACCTTCTTTGCTTGGTATCCACAGCAAAAAGACTGCTATTTTTTTCTGAGGTCGTTAAATTGTTAAATTTACCCAGGTATTTAATTGTGCACATCTTCCTATTGCGTTGAGTCCTGGTAAATTTCCCTTTGGCACTCCATAACGATATATGGGGACGGGTTCCTGATGTTTCCCATGCATTTTTCGACTGACTTTTCAACTTCACAAATTCAATTTAGGTAGAACTTTGAACGGAGCGGTTTAAAATTTTGTAGTTAAATTGACTAAGCATGATAGTTAATTTTGATATTTGCTGATAGGTGTCAACTATGTTGTTATAAGCAACCCAGCCTTCGTATCATCTCCAGGAGATACTACTTAGGAGATTACCATAAGAAGTTAAGTATACTTAGAGTTCGTCTCAACTTTTCCTTCCCAATTCCTCCTTTTTGGGCTTTGCTTATATATTTCGAGAATAATGGCAGCATAACGAGAAAATGTTTTAGTGATAAATGTAGATGTTTTAATAAGTAGTTTTTATCATAAAAGAGTTTCTACTTTCAATTTCACTGAATATCAAGTATTTGTTTTCAATTGAATTGAAGCAGCAGTATATATGTAAAAATGTAGTTATCTATTTTCACAGAAGGCCCTTAATGTAACGTTTATTCATTTTGAAATTATACACTCACTTTCAATACACTTAATTCAAATGATATTTCGGGCTCAAAGTACAACAGCCACTTCAATTCTAATTAACAATTCTATGCAAGATATAAAACGGTATATCTTGACCTCACAGCACAGACAATAATATCTCAATACAGGGTGATTATTACTTAATACAGATAGGTAAGTATATTTTGTGTCGAAGTAAATGAATTTTTTATACTATAGAGGTTGAATTAACGCTGGATCAAGTATTTTTATGGAATAGATGATTATAATATTCCGAGTAGAAATAGGTGTATTCATACGGGGTTGGGATGAAGTATGAAACGAAGTAAATATCTTTCAAACGAACAGAACGATATCTTCTGTAAGTTCCTTGTGGCATTATTTATTATTTTTCCTCTTATTTTTTGGGAATCAAACCACAATAATGTTTCTTATTTTTTTATGTCGACGTTTCTTTTGACGTTTCGGTAGCGTTCCAGCTACCTTTGTCAAGATTAACTAATAATAAAATAATTGTTGGTCCCAATCTGACACAACGAAAAAAATATGACAACTAGACAATCAATAATATTTTGAAGTTTAAGACTACAAAACTTTGTTCTCAAATTTTATTAAGGTCCAAAAATAAGAGAAAAAAAAAGAACAGAACGATATTCATGAAGATTTGCAGGTAAGTGCAATGGAACAGAATGCATCTGATTTACAATTTTTTGGTGATAGTATACTTCCGGTTTAACCGGAAATGCCATCAAATTTTTCAATTTAAATGAGACACCCTATATATTTTTACAGATTTTGAAATAGCTTGTTATTTTGCACTCATACATACTGGGTTTAGTGTGAAAAAATTTGTAAAAACGAGGAATAGCCCACTAGTTGTACAATAGGTATACATTTCATCATTTTAGAACAATGAGAAACAAAATTACTTTAAGGGTGAAATTCATGATCGACACTCAAGGGTCACTCATACTCAAACTCAACTTAGTTTGAGTTCATCTCGAGGCGACTTTTCATATTCACGGTCATTACTCAAGTAATACTTCAATTTGAGTGAAGAAAGTTTGGCATCAATGTTATTATTAGGAACTTTTGGATGCGTTTAGATAACAATTGTGATTTATGAACGTCCTTTAACGTTCATCTGACATCTGTTGCATTGCATTCATATTCAAATATGTACGATAAACGTAAGCATTATCATCATCTAGGTATATAGTTTCCAAAATCAATAAAATCATCCATCATACTAATTTCTTTTAAAAATTTGAAACTATAAAAGACAAATAACAACCAAACAAAATTCCGATATCGTATAATGACAGTGTAAGGTACAAACGTGGTTTATAGGTTAGAAATCTTCACTCAAGGGAGCTGGAATCTGTACCCATATTTCACTCAAGTTACACTCAAACTCAACCTCACTTTTCGCCTGTCAAGTGTCTATGCATACAATAAGGATGAGTGAAGTATGAGTGACTCTCAAGTTTCGACTATGAATTTCACTCTAAATGTTCAAAATGCTCGCTTGCTGACAATATGCCATCCTATTAACAAATTCTTGAGTCACTTTTCCCAAGACCTTTCCACCTCACATTCATCAATAATTCTTTGTCGCGTTTAACGTGAACACGTGATTCTAGATAACCCCAAAGAAAAAAATCTAGCTGGCTAAGATCCGGAGAACTAGCAGGCCACTCTATGAATCCTCTACGTCCACTCCATAGATTTGGGAAATTCGCATCCAGAAAATCCCGAACCCGTTTATCTTAGTAGGGAGGTGCTCCTTCTTGTTGAAACCAAACATTTTCTGGTGATTGCCCATTCTGTTGAAGTACAGGAGTAATCTAGTTATTCCGTTATTTAGTAGATTCAAATACTTGTCACCATTCAAGTCTCCGTCGGAAAAAAATGGGCCTATAAGCCTATTTTCGACAATTCCCATCCAAACATTCTGTGGATGCTGGGTAGGTATGTGTTTCATGAGTCCAATGAGGATTCTCATTTAATCAATATCTTGAGTTATGGCAATTAACTGTCCCATATAAACAAAAGTTGCCTCATCGGAAACAACTATGTTAGAAACAAAATTTTCGTTGACATTACAGATGTCCATTAGCCGTTCGCAAAAGCCCAGCCGGAGGTCAAAATAATCTTCTGACAATTCTTTAACTAACTGTACCTTATGCGGATGATACTTTCCACTTTTTAATATCTTTCCCACAGAACCATGGATTAGTGCCAAATTTGTGGTGGAAGTTTGAGGTGATTCTTCTAAATCGATTGCAATATTTTATTAACAGTTTCGTTCGTTGCAGTCCGCGATCTTCTTGGTTTTAGAAATTTTTTCCATCCCAGCATCCACCATCCCAACATCAATAATTAGTTTATCTAAATAGTTTTTTCTAATTTTGACATATAAAGTGACACTTTTTAAAACTGATTGACATTATGAAACGTCTTACTTTTTGTAACTAGTTGCATGAAGTAAAACTTTATGCAATTGGTGACTGAAAATGTATTTCAAAATTAGTGCCAAAAAGAATTATTCTATTTATTAAACTGTTACAATACAAGTTAAAAACATAAATTATAAATTAATTAATTATTATAAATATTGATAACACAATTATTGCAATTATTCAAATTAATTCCCGACGACATATTATTTTTTTCATTGCTCGAACTTGCTGTTATTTGGGAAGCGGCGCACATTGCATTAGATGTTCCACCAAATATTTCTTGCGCTATAAGTTTTTTATTATTCATGGAATTTTCAACATATCCCTCCGCAACAGAGGTAGATTTCCAACCTCCATGCCTCTTTAATTTTAAAATATCAGCGCCAGTGTCTGCTAGGAAAGTGGCAGAGCTTCTTCTGAAGCAGTGGCCAGTATATAGAACAGGATTTGAAAGACCAAGAAATTGTGCAATAACTTTTGGCAGACTGCTAAATGTGTTAATTCCCTCAGGATTTCTGGTACATTTTCCATTTGCATATTTTACAAAAAATCTGTTGTGTTTAAGAACCTGGGGAGGCAACTTAATATATTTTCTTAATATTTCAACAAGATTCGTATTTTCAATGTCTTCAGTAGTAATTGCAAACTGCCGTATAACTTTTGTTTTTGAAGGTGGGATATCAACACGAAAATGGCTCCCTTCATCTATAACATTTTCAACTGGAATAAATGTTAATTCTGCTTTTCTGCATGCTCCTGCCATTCCAATTATCATTGCAACCTTAGCCATTAAGTATTCTTTGTCATCAGCTTTCATTAAAAATTTGGCAAAATCTTTAATAAAAACTTTTGACTTTTTAGCACTGTACCCGTCCCCTTGCCTTTCAATATATGCTACCAAATTTGTATATTTTTTAATATCAATATTCCTTTTCAGATTTAGTTCAGACCTTAACATTGAGTGAAGTGTCCATAATGTGGAAACTTTTAGATCTTTCTTACCCTCAAAATATGCAAGTAGAACTTTCTCATCAACATGCTTAATTTTCTTCTCATCACACCACGTAACAAATTTTTCGTATGCCAAATCATAAACTGCCTTTGAATTTTTGGGAATTACTGATAATAAAGCATTACCTGCTGAATCTTCAATATCGCTTCGTAGCTCTTCAGAACTTGAATCACTCATTTTTTTAAAATGTAACTAAAAATATATCAATCTCGCTAAAAACCTTCCGTCTAGACTTTTTCACAAAATGTCAAACTGACAACTAACATGAAGTAACAGCAGCAAACTAAATTTATGTTTTCCAAATTTTTATCAATTATATTAAATTTTATTTTTTCATCACTTTCTTCAAAATTAGAAAAAATCTTGTATGCAATACGTTACGAAATGAAATTTTGTGTAACTTCGTTTGTTCCGCAAAAATCTCACGCGTTACACAAAATTAGGCATTTCGTAACTGATGGCATAAATAGCTATTTTTGCTCTAATGCGAAAAACTCGAAGGAGGTTGATTAAAGTGCTATATTCCTCGTTCTTACAAAATTTTTCACACTAAACTCAGTATGTATGAACTCAAAATAACAAGTTCTTCAAAATCTGTGAAAATATATAGGGTGTCCCATATAAATTAAATAAGTTAATAGCATTTCCCGTTGAACGGGAAGTATATTATTAACAAAAAGATGTACATCAGATGCATTTTGTTCCATTGCACTCACCTGCAAATTTTCATAAGTATCGTTATTTTCGTTAAAAAGATATTTACTTGGTTCCATACTTTATCACAACCCTGTATATCAGCAGCTATTGAGATATTCAAACACATCTAAGACATGATCATGATGAACACAATGCTAATTATGACATCAATTGTAGAATTACTTCATTTTTTCCTAAATGGTAACATGTCTGTTTCGTTTGTAGGCACTTCAAATTATATAAGACCTTCAAAATCTTCACTCAAAATTATCATTTGATGGGCTTTTTTCTTCGACTTTGAAACCAATTCTATATTGAATATTTGAAATAAATAACTATCAATTTCAACTTCATCTTACTCGATAAGTATAAGATTTCAATTAGGTATAATGAAATTATAGGCATTTTGTATAAACCTAAATATTTATAAACTTTGGTCCATTGGGCTCCATCAATATCTATGGTGCTGTACTCGATATCTTGCAACTTTCACTTTTTGACATAAAAATGAATTTCATCATCGTGAAATTGATTGTTAATTTTCTCTTCAATATGTATTTATTGATGACATATTCGGTATTGACATTATCAGAGCAAAACAAAATCATATTTCCCTGTGCAATTATTTTCATCTCATCGAAATTACTTTCATCATATCAAATCTGAACTATTTGCATACAAATCACTTTATATTGAAATGCAACGTAAATTATTTGTCAAAGCAAATATTGAAGTTAATCTGACGTGTTCAGAAATTTGACATCCAAAATTCCGTGAAACAAGCTGATGTGACTAAGGGAAGTGAATTATCTGCTTCGTTCTCCAATACAAAGTTATGAAATGTAGCTTTGTGATTGAGAAAAAAAAAGTGACGGTGACAAACACAAATGTTCACAACATATTTATCGTATCCAAACTGTCACATTCAAATGGCATTTGATTTTCCTCTTTTATAATTTGGTCTCCTCATTACTCAAATTATGTCAAAAGGGCGGCTGTTTTCATAATATTTCAAGTAGATAATAGTATATGTTTTTACTGTGAGCTCCTCAATATTTCACATCTCTTGACAACTTAATTTGTTGTAAACTAAGAAACGTTGTCAAATTGCGTGAACTTCAGTTAGATAACGCATATACAAGGTGATTGATTGGTTATATAGAGTTTGTATGCGTGTATGTATATTGGGGTGACCCTCTTACTTCTACTTACTTCCCGAGGAATGTCTCAGGGACTAGTATCTGCAGGCATTAACTTAGGTTAATACCCCTCTCCTATCTCATAATCTCCTAGGTGCTGTGTCCTAGGATTTTGAATTGCTGTGCAATTCGCAAGTATGTGGATGGAAGCTTCCATGCCACAGAATCTACATCATTATTCCTCATTGCTGTGCAATTCGCAAGTTTCCATGCCACAGAATCTACAGCCTTCTTCCTCCACTATTTTTAGGGTTTTTCGGGTCCTATTTGAGCGACAATATCCCGTTAGGATCCCTGTTAAAGCTCTTAATGCAGTTTACTTTGTCTTGTGCATTCATTAGATATAGGTTATTAGGTCTGTACTCATATACCCAAAAATGAAAACCATAAAAATTGTAGGCAGCTTCAAGCCGTATATTCCAAAATAAGTTACAATATTGCTGGATGTTCCGTAACTCGTTGCCAGATCAAAATTATGTTTTTTAAAATAAAAAAGTCTATATTTCAACAATACAACAATATAAGGCTGTTATCTGTGTTACAAACGGTATAATTGAATAGGAGTAAAAAATGAGAATTTATTGAAGCCAAGGCTTCTCAATAATACCCGGAATTTATAAACACGCATTTTTACAGATATTCATTAAATCAAATACATAGTGAATCAAAACTCAAATGCATTTTCTTTATCAGTAATTCTAAATGGATCACCCTGTGTTTTGAATTATTGTCTAAAAGTGCTATTACTCTACATCTAGCATCGTCAAGGATTTCCAAGCCCAAAGTTATCAGGTTTTCAGATAGTTTCTTCGCAAAGTGTGATTTAGTTATGTAATAGTTCACCAGATGTTATGAAATTGAGATCCACTTTGTTCTAGTGAAAATAAAGTTGATTTTTCACGTGTTGTTCCTTATTTCTCTACAAGTGTGGTTTTCTGTAAACCTTCATCTGCGAAAACTTTTATATACCTATCTAATTGCTTATTGGAATAGAAAATCTCGAAAACTGATAACTTGCCAAGTATTTGATTCAATAAATATTGGCAATATCTTCTGTAAGTTCTCTGTGGTGAATTGATTCTTTCTGTTAATTATTTTGTCAGATAGGAATCAGAATTTAAATAAACCAAATTATTCTTGAACGCTGAGCAAACGATTAATTGAAAAATATAATAAAGATTGTAGTACATTTCTACAAAATAATTAACAAAACAAAATATTAGCAGAATCATCCGTGTTCGTGTTCATGGAATTTGAAAATCATCAAAAAACTAGAATGTTATTCTTTAAGCTCTATTTTTAGAAGTTTGAAGGGGATTGAGCCTGTTGTAATATAATGTTTTCTTGTACTATTTACTTTTAGTATATAAAGGTTCTTACCAAGCTTTCAATATAAACATTTCAAATGCAGCACCATCGCCATTGTGAAGTATCACTCATATTATTTAGTTTAAAAAATAATCACGCCAAATTACATTCGTGGTAATAATTTTTTTTAGATAATTTTAACTAGATGAACACTCGTCTTTGTTGCTATTAGGAAACCCCACTCGTGGACTTCGTCCACTCGTGAGATTTCCATAGCTACAAAGATTCGTGCATCTAGTTAAAATTATCAAAAAATTACCATCACCTGTGTAATTACTGTCGATAAACTATATCTGCTGATCTTTATAATTATTGTTACTTGAGACGACAATCCAATATTTCATATATCGAGATAATCATCAAAATAATTTAGAATTCTAATATATATTTTTTCATTGAAGTGGAATTCTTCAAAAACAATTAATTTTATTTGAAAAAGTAATACGAATAGATTCCACAAAGTGAGGGTCCACACAGTTAATTCAATAATATCCATACTTAACTAATTATTGGATAAAATATACATAATATTATACAACACTGTTACTTTTTCAACAAAAACTCAGTAACAAGTATTCCCTGTATGACAGGTTACAGCCTGTAACGTGGTAGTGGAGCGGATTCCAGTTTTGAAGAAGAATAGAGGGCTTTTCATCCAAAAAGCCATAACTTCACTCTGGCACCGAGATACCTGTACTCTGGCACCTGTAACATCGTAACTATTTTTGAAATGTGAAGCTTAAAGCTGTCCACAATTTTTATGAATACTTTTTTGATAACAGACCTAGCTTTATCACTCTAATCAGTTACCCTAAATGTAGATAAAAATGAGCAAGAAATGTTTCGAGGATAACCATTTATTATCAATCCACCAGAAAGTAGGAAAAGCTACTCAACGAAAATCGCGCCAACCGAAACTTATGAAATTCTTAGATAGGTGCCGTGAGAAAGCCTGGAGTTACATCAAAAGACGGAAATGATTATGTTCAACAAAGTATCTATGTGAATGATATTTTCGAAATTTTCGAAAATCTGAAATTAAAAACAATAATCATTTTCCAGTCGATAATATGAAAAATGGTACAGGTAATGGACATGATGGACATTTTGACAGGTCATTTACTGGAGTACCCGATAACAATCTAACGGAATTTATCTGCTCTAATGAATTCAAATGTACATTTCATCAATGATGTTAATTATACCTTATATAGATGAAATTGTGCAAGCATAAACTAGCCGCAAAATATTTATAGTTTGGCAAGTTTATCTGTAGCTACGGGGCGTCGGTAAGAGGCGAGGAAAAACATGGCGTATATCTGTCAAACGTACAAATGGCGTACGGTACCTATTTTACCAAGTAAAACTGAAATTACAAAGGTAACTGACAATACGAACACCACTGAATAAATCAATATCAGTCAATTGACGAAGTGAGAGGGAAGATCATACGCACGCGCTTGCCAATAAGAAGTCAGCTGGTCGATAAAAATCACCAATTATGTAATCGGAGGGTGTGGTCATTATGGTTTTCGTACAACGTTGCCAGAGCTTTAAGAAGCCCATAACAAATTTGGAAAAGTGTTCTCTTTTAATATTCATAAATTGGAAAATAATGTTAATAGAATAAATCCAAGGAAACAAGCACATTATGAAATTAACGTTCAATCATATTTTTAATATTGTTAATAATAAAAAGACCCATTTATAATTATTATCACTACATAATCAGTTCTTCTATTTTTTTATAGTTAAACGTGGCAATGTCGAACGTTTTCGACTGCATTCCTTTCACGGTTTCAGATAAACTTGCCAAAGTATACTCATATATCTTTTGCGATATGAAATGTACCCTTGGGTGTAAGCTAAATGGATGAGTACTACACCGAGAAAAAGATTTATTTGTGCCAATCAAAATCTTATTATGTCAAATAAATATGATTTTCCATATGGCCTAACGAATATTAAATTTGTCGTTAAGAAAGGATTTGTTTCAAGTTCGGAAAGTAATATTGTTGATGAATAAAAACATATCCATTGTCATCAATAAAATGAGTTATCTATTCTAGTGAAAATGTATAATATTTGTCTCAAACAACATTTATTGAGGTATAATGACAAAATAGTTATATTAGTCTTTGAAAGCATTTAAATTAAATGAAGTAGTTTTCCAATAACAAATACCTACTTATTTTTCCAAGCTAACTATATTGTTTTATTATGAAAAAATTATTTTATGGCAGAATGACAATACTTTATCAGGAAAAAATGTATTGTATCGGTAAAATATATTTCTTTACCATAAAAAGGTATATTGTCTGGATTAACGATAGGTTTATTATTCGTAAGAAATGTATCTTCCTAGCAAATTATATTTTTTTGTTGGGAACAAATGTTCCGTCTTTAAAAAAACTATTAATTTTCACTTAAATTCAACATATTTATCATAACCGAACCATAATGTTCATAAACATTATATTGCCTTATAGTGAAAAAATATATTTCCTAGAAACCGAATTATTTATGGTATTGTGTTTTGTTTATGGAAGTTACCTACATGTACTATTCAATACACTGAGGTTTTGAAATGTTTTTTAATATTTAGAAATATATTAAAAGTTCACGGTGTATTAAGCAGTGTGGGTAACTTCCACACGGTTCTCTAAATTATTAGGTTACTTAGGAAAATCTATTTGCCGTTTCCAGACTATGTCGAACAACAAAGTTGACTTTCGTTTTGTATGTGTGGACTAGTCGATCGAATTGGTCGATTAAAATTACAGTATTTTTATGACAAACATGTTTAAATCTAATAAAAATTAATGGTCTCTATTCATGCATAAAACTGTTTAGTGGGAAAGCAGGATAGGAATAAAAAACTAACTGCTGAATATTTTGATCTATTAAAAAGAAAACTATACATTCTTAAAATAGATACCATACATTTATAAAATGGAAACCATACATTGTTAAAATTGAACATACCTACATGATCTAAAACATAACCAAAAATGGTATCCACAAGATAGCCCTGTCTATCCTTGAGTGTGCTCATTAATGCTTTCCCCATAGTAGTTTTTTGGAGTTCTTGTGGAGTAGATAGATAGATATTTCACAATTCTTGTAATCGCCATTAGTTAAACAATTCATTCATTCTATTATTAAACTTATTTTTGTCCACAGCACTTCAACCACATACTTCACAAAAACAAAATAATTGGTAAAATTGCAAAAACTGATCTAATTTCACATGCAGACTGACGCCAAATGTATACAGGTGGTGACCGTTAGGCCGCAATTATACTTCCAGGTGTCAGGTGTCAGGTGGTAGGTGGCAGGCGACAGGCGACGTCACCTATGTCTGAGTTGCTTTATTTTCACTGTTGTCGTTTATACTTGGTCGAGGTGGTGGGAGATAACGCGGCGATGTCGCCTACTGTCACCCGTATCTGCAAAATGTGACAGATTCGCAGCTTGCCACCCAGCGCTCGAGGTACTTTCGCGCAGTATATTTTGATTGCTTCAAGTGTATACATCATATATTCGAAAACTTATTTATAATTGAGTTTTAATAATTATTTATAATGGCAAAATACGCTATATCTAAAGAAGATCGCGAAATCTTAATCAGTGAAGTGCAGACAAGATTTGCAATTTGGAACGATGCTGACCCTAACCACTAGAATGTGGATTACTTGGATAAGAAATGGCGTGAGATTGCCCAGGTTATGGGAAGAGAAGGTAAATAATAATAATATCTAAAATTCTAGTATTTTTTGGTGTTTATTTAAGTAGATTAGTAGATTAACTTCATTGTTTTTTTTTTAAATTTTAATGATGCAACATGTAGTCAGCAAATGTGTTCCTAATCTCCCTGCTTTCATTCGTGTAGCGTGTTCGTGAACCTTGTTGGACTTCCATTTGATCTTGGTGATAAATTCGGTTTACCACCTGGTTGTAGTGCAAATCATCATTTCCATCCCTTTCCCTTATTACATTATGTAAGATGCACATAAGTACATTTTATTATGTCATGGGCTTCTTCAGGAGCTTGCTCAATGTCTTTTCCCAATAGTCTCCATTTGGCTCTCATAATTCCAAATACACATTCAATAGATTTTCTGGCTGTAGAAAGACGTTTGTTGAAATTTTCTTTTATAGGGCTTAATTCACGACCAGGGTAGGGTCGCATGAGATATGGTTTAAGAGGATAGGCTTCATCGCCAATTAACACATGAGGCAATATGGTCTCTGTCCCCGGAAGGGCCTTAGGTTCGGGAACATAAAATAGGCCTGACTCAAGAAGCTGGAAAAGAGTTGATGCGGCGAATGTTCTGCCATCACTCTGTTTTCCTCTAGCGCCAATTTCAATCGTAATAAATTTTTTGTTTGCATCAGCCACAGCTTGCAAAACAACTGAAAAGTACTTCAAATAATTGATATACATTGATCCACTATGTCCTGGAGCTTTTAGTTGACAATGTTTCCCGTCGATTGCACCTATACAATTTGGAAACTTCCATCTTTTGTAGTAATCATTCGCAACTTCCGTCAACTTTTCTTGTGTAGGCACTGGCATGAAATCGTCTACAAGTTCGGCCCAAATTACTTTGCAACAACTATGAATGATTTTACCAATTGTTGTTTTACCCATGCGCATTTGGTTAGCCAAACTGGCAAATGAGAGTCCGGTTGATAAGTATCTGAAACAAAGTAAAAGATTACGAGTACTGAAAAAATTTCTTTTTTTCAAGCTTTTCAACATATTTAAACTTCAACAAGCTGGAAAAAGACAGACAGCTTCAAAAAATCCCTTTTCCATTTCTGATTTTTTGTTAAATAAATAATTCTGATTTTTTGTTAAATACATAAATGTATTGGTATTTAATGCATATATTGATTTTATTTTGGGATTTGCAAAAACATCTTACGTGATGCACATAAATGTATGAAAAATTTGAAATCAGCGCATCAAAATTATACAAAATCACTTATCAAATATAAAACATCTCTTAAAAAGTTTTATTTTGTAGACCTGTGTTATTACTCTGCACTTTTTTTCAGTTGCAGAACTTAAAAGCAAATGGAAAAATTTAAGAACCAAGATGCACAAAAAACTTCTAAAAATGCCAAAGACGAAATCCGGTGACCCCGCTACAGGTTGGAAATCATCTTGGGAATTTTTTGACATGATGCTATTTCTTAAAGATATTATACTGCCGGCTTCTACTACCGGAAATCTAAGAAGAAGCACTGAAAATTTTGAAGAGCAGTCAGGCGATGATTTTTCCCTAGATGATGAAAAAAGGATACGTGAAGTTCGCTCGCCTGAAACTCATGTTCCCGTCCCCTCGCCCTCTCCAGATTATGCATCTTCTAGTCGTTCGTCTACAGTGTTTTCAAATCGACAAAATGTTCCTCCCAAACGTAAAAATACCCAGCGCCACTATGACCAAGTGCATACAGAGAGGTTAGAACTTGAAAAGAAAAAGATCCAGATTCTGCAAGAGACTTCAGTGGTTGATAAACAATTCATGCAAAATGCTACCAATGCTGATTATAACTTTTTAATGAGTTTGCTTCCCTTTATTGAACCGTTGACTTTAGTCGAAAAGCTTGAGCTGAGAGCGAAAATGCAGAAAGACGTCCATGAAGCGTATATGCAACATGAAGGAGGAAATAGTTGTGAACCCAGGGATTCTGTTTCATTTCCTACTCAGGCAATGAATTCATTGTCGAGCTCCCAACTAAAAACAAGTGACCAAACAACAGTGACCACCAGTGACTACACACCCAATGGTCAGCCATTTTCTTACCCTTTACAGAATAACAGTTATTTTAACATATGAAGAATATTTTATTTCTATTTATGTTTGCCTATATTAAGAAATTATTCATACTGTCTGTAAAATGTTGACGTATTTAACATTAAAGTTATTTTAAATAAAAAATGTTAAATCTATTCAGTTGCTTACCTTATACATACATATAACCTCTCCGCAGGAGATATTGGTGCCATGCAGGTATTCTTTCGTAGCAGCTTGGTCTTGATTCGCGTTAAAATAAAATCAAATAATGTCCCTACTGACATCCGCATGAATTCAAAGAACCTTTCAGGATGATTTCTGAGGTCTCGGTATAGGTGATGGAATTCGCCGTATTGATATCGCAATTCATTTACCGGGTGAACACTATACTCTCTACTTCTTTTTCTAGAAATATCTTCTTCTTCGTCTTCGAGCACGAGAAGCGCACGACGCGTTTTAAACGACATCCCGGAAAATACTAAATCCAAAATGCATTTATTTTCGGTTTGCAACCAAGCGTTGACACTCAATAGTATATTCACGTTATCACTTAACACCTGCAACTTGTCACCTGACACTTATCCCCTGTCGCCTGCCACCTGACACCTGACACCTGGAAGTATAATTGCGGCCTTACTGAATAATAGGAAAGGATGGGGTGAGAATTCCTTGTTTCAACTGCCACATAATTTGTAGGCTAATGTGATTTCTTACGGGTGAGAAAATATGTGATTTGTAGGAAATAAGTTTTTTTTTCTCGTAACAATAAATGTACAATTATACTGAAATACTTATTTTTTCGGTATAAAGTGGATCTTATTTGAGGCTAATAATCTATAGGCTTATTTAAAAAATGTAAATTCCTGTCAAAACTTTCGAATGATTTACTATGAATATTCAATTTGTTGTTTTAAAGTGATGGAATATTATCGAAGATGTTAGGTTTTTTTCTGGGTAATGAAAACAATTTTTACCCAAATAGCATTGTTATATTTTATAACAAAATATTATATTGTTCTTCGTAGACTTTCATAGTTTCCGAAGAACAATTGTATGAAGGTGTGCATAAAGGAGAACAATGGTATCCACCAGATAGCCTTGTCTATCCTTAAGTGTACTCATTAATGCTTTCCACATAGTAGTTTTTTGGAGTTCTTGGAGTAGATCTGACAGGTTTAATTGAGAAATGTGTATGTTTGAGGTACATTTCGCTTGCTTGTTACTTCTACCTACTTGAATATAATTGTCATTTATTTCCTCACCTTCAAAGATATCTCACAATTCTTGTAATCGCCATGAGTTTAACAAGTCATTTATTCTATTATCAAACTAATTTTTGTCCAGAGCACTTTAATCACATACTTCACAAAAACAAAATAATTAGTAAAATTACAAAAACTGATCTAATTTCACATGCAGACTGACGCCAAACGTATACAGGTGGTGACCGTTACTCAATAAAAGGGGAGGGTGGGGTGAGAATTCTTTGTTTCAATTGCCACATAATTTATAGGCTAATTTGATTTCTCGCGGGAGAAGAAATATGTGATTTGTAGCAAATAAGTTTTTTTTCTCGTAACAATAAATGTACAATTTTACTGAAATACTTATTTTCTCGGTATAAGGTAGATCTTATTTGAGGCTAATAATCTATGGGCTTATTAAAAAAAATGTAAATTTCTGTCAATCAAATTATTTACTATGAATATTAAATTTGTTGTTTTGAAGTGATGGAATATTATTGAAGATGTTTTTTTCTGGGTAATGAAAACAATTTTCACCCAAATAGCATCGTTATATTTCATAACAAAATATTATATTGTGCTTTGTAAATTTTTATAGTTTCTGAAGAACAATAGTATGAAGGTGTGCATAAAAGAGAACAAATTTTTTTACATTCAAGAAATTACACTCGAATAAATCATTTTTTTATATCAAAATTTCCCAATATTTTCACGTTAATATGGCTTCTTAATAATAAATAAGCAATGTTAGTTTTAAACAAAGGGGGGTCGAACAAATCAGTTTATTTGTCTATAAATAACTCTTCTCTCGGTGCTTCTCTCCTCAGTGATAGAGGTACAAATAGCAATTATTCATATGGAAAGTGATATATATGCTCTAATTTTTGAAATATCGGCTAGAAGTTTTATATCTCTCCTAAATCATTTCATTGAATCCAAAGTTAATACATATTTCCGATATACCGGGGATTGTTGATTATTTTACTCAAATATTTTCTCTCAAAGACAGATACTTATAGAAACCAATTGTATTAGCTCCTCAGATTCCTTCATCAACCGCACCTTTCCAAGAAGGCAGATTGAGTGTGTGGGAAACTGTAAATGGCAAAAATACTTTCCAATAAATCACTGTTTTTTAACTGTAAATAATATACACTATATTTGGAATTGGAAATAAGCTACCTTGTAATCATATAATATAATTCAAAAATTATGGCTTCATTACAATTACAAAACTGACGCCGAATGCTGTTCTGAATTGTTTAGTTTTAGTATTTCACAATGAGATTAGTCTCGATATCCATTATAAAATACTGAATTTAATCGCATTATCGACTATGTGTATCCGCTTTTCCCAAATAATTCATATAATTAACTCTGGATATTAATTCCACATAGCCCATTGAGTGGACTAACAAATTTAGGAAAGAAATTTTATATTTGACTTACTATGAAAGTAGATTCATCGGAAAATAATATGAAGTTCGAAAAATTGTTATTTACATCAATAGCTTCCGTCATTTCTGACGTCTGTCAAAATCATCCGCTAACAATTATTGTAATAATATTATTTTGTAATGATGATACTTTTGTGTTTTTAATATTTTGTGAATTAAAGATCTTGACAAACCATGATCTAAGGCAAGCTGCTGTGTAGAAGTTTTAGGCTGCTCAATTACATTCATAAGTACTTCTAAAGAACTATTTCCATTTGTCACAGTTATTGGTCGATCTGGTATTTGCCACTTCCTGTATGTCTGTACCTTTTCAAAGTTTCGTTAACAGTTGATTTACTAATGGGATTACGATTATGATTCACTTAATTGAATAAATTGATTACCTCTTCGTGCGTGCGTTTTCTTTTTCCATACCCAAACATCATGAGTACCTATTTCAATTCTTTCCTTTTCGGACAATTGATTCCTTATTACTAATTATTTTGGAATGATTCAGTTTAACAGATTATTTCACTATTTAACACCATCTCTTGCAACTCAATGTGTGATACATTTTTGTAATTAGGGTTTTAAACCCTTTAAAATGGTACATCACATTACCTATGTTGCTATTCAAAAAAAATCAAGATGGTGGCCATGCTTGAAATTTTGTGATCAAATATGCGTAAATATATTCAGTTGAAATTCTGAAATTTTGGGTTTTGTATATTGAACTGTTAAATCACTATAGCTTTGGTTCCATCTTTACAGCTACTCTGTATATTAAAATTGAACAGAATGAGTTAAGTGAGAGATAGGTAGAAAGATTCCAATATATATATATCAATTACAAAACTTTGAAGGGCTTATTTACTAGTCGCACCGCACCATTCGTGTACTGTACCTCAAACCCACCAATTATAATGAACACACAAATTAGAGCCAAATAAGTAATATCTTTCTCCATATTATGTTCATTTGCCAATTTTTTGGAGGTCTCTTCTAGTCATATTTTCATTATATTGGAATATATGTTTCCTGCTATTGCCAGGGCAATATCAAACAACTGGGACGCTCAGTATATACTTAACGAAGTAATTTCCTAGGAGATGATAGTGGATGGTCAACTCGAATACAATTCTATGATTAACCAATTTGAAAATATCGATTAACATTCGAGGCGTTAGACACAATACATCGATAGTATCAGTGCCGAACTAACCAGTTGAAGTTCATAAAATATGCATACTTATTTGAGTAGGTACTACTGTCGTGAAAATATTATTATAAAAAATAATCGAAAGTAACAGTTCGAGAAGAAAGTTTTGAAGAATTAAGCATCAGTTTATTTGTCTATAAATAACTCTTCTCTCGGTGTATAATTCGAAATGTAAACAAATCCACTTAAGGGCCCGTTATTGAATAAAAATATGACCGTAAAAACATGGCTTACGTTTTTCATTCAGTTAATTTTTATTATTAATTTTAGATGAGACTTGAGGTGTTATATCGATTGCCAAACTGTTAAGGTAGTGTGCATCATAATGTTACGAACTCACTAATTCCGAAGCCGGTCCTGTCGCGAACGAAGAATGCGACCTTCTAGAACTATTCATTCGCAGGTAGTAACGAGACTATTCTCGAACAGCGTGGAAGGCGTACAATGGTTTGTCGCGAATGTTCTGGAGCTGCGGATAGAGCTATATATAGCGGGTTTTCGAGTGAATCGGGGAGTTGTTCAGTATACAGTGAATCGGTAAACAGTTTCAGTATACAGTGAGTGAACAGAAGTGAATATAAATAGTGTTGAATATAAATTAGGACAATTATAATACCGAGTGTAGATAAATTAACAGACATTAAGTAGTGTGTATATAAATTAAGTTTATCATAGTGTGTAAGTGTTTCTTTAATAAATCGATAGTAATTAGCCATAGTGAGTGTATAATTTCATCCCACAGTAAAAACTGTTTAAATAAATAAGAAAAACATTACATTGGTGTCAGGTGTGGGGTAATATAAATAAATAATTACGAAAAAATAACTAAGAGACTATGTGACCTGAATGTGACGGAACTAAAAGTAGAATTAGAAAATCGCGAGTTGGAAACGTCCGGGTAAAAGAGTGAATTGGTCGAAAGACTGAAAATAGCACTGGAAAGTGTAGACTTGGATCCAGAAACATTCTTATTCAATGACGAGTCCTCCACCATACTCTCGTCAATATCTGCTATGAAGGACGATATTTCTGCTAATATGGACGAGAAGATTTCTACCATGAAGAATGAGATTTCTACCATAAAGGACGATATTTCTGCTAATATGGACGAGAAGATCTCTACTATGAAAGACGATATTTCTGCCAATATTTTGTCAATGAAAAATGACATTGCCGCTGAAGTCGAAAATAAAATTTCGTCCCTAAAATCAGATATTGAGAATCAAATGACAACAATGGAAGAGAAAATCCAGGAGTTAGAGAGAAAAATTGCAAATACAAGAACACAAGATATGCCAGCAGAAGAGAAGAAGATCGAGCAAATAAAACCCTGCAAGCCAGAAGCACTCCCCAAGATAAAAGATATTGGCAGTTTTGCTCGAGTCAAGGCCCCAACGTTCGACGGAAAGATGTCATGGACCAACTATGTTAAACAATTTGAAGCAGCCGCTAAAGCGAATAATTGGTCAGACAGGGAGAAGGCAGTGAACTTGACCATCGCGCTTCGGGGAGATGCCTTGGATGTGCTTCAGACGATACCTCTTGAAGAAACGGATGACTTTGAGCAGCTGAAGAAGAGGTTGGATATGCGATATGGTCACGAACATTTAGAACACTTGTACCAATCTCAGATGAAGAATCGAAAGCAGAGACGTGATGAAACCCTTCAAGAGTATGAAGTGGATAGTGGATAGTGACTAGTCCGATTTGCTTATCCATCGGCACCAGAGAACATGATGGAATGTCTAGGCATCCAAGCCTTTATTGATGGCTTACGTGACCCTGATATGCAGAGGACGCTTCGCTTAGCCCATCCCAAAACATTGGTCGATGCATTGACTGCTGCTCTTGAATATGAAGCAGCCACGAAGGCGTCAGAATATAACAAAGGTAGGACCGTTCAAGAAGATGGTGACGAAGATAAATTTGACCAGTTAGTCAACTTGGTAAAAAGCATGGTAGAACGAAAGCCGAGGAAGATTAAATGCTGGAATTGTGGCGAGCTAGGACATGTACGCAGCTCGTGTAAGCGCCCTAGGACTCCAGCAAACCAAGAACTCCTACGAGCTGGTGTGAGTCGCCGAAAAGCCGACTCCCTGTCTAGACGACCATGCCAGTCAGACTATTCCCACTGCAACAAGGTGGAATCTGAGGAAGTTGTAGTTTCAAGAACTACAGTGAGCACTCAAGAATGGTCACCCACCAGGATTAGGGAAGATCAAGATAATGATCCACACCTAAATATGATCCGGCAATGGAAGCAAGAAAATCGGTGACCTACCTGGCAATAGGTGTCAAGATTTTCACCAACACTGAAGGCAAATTGGGCTCAGTGGGATTCCCTTATCCTGGAAGAAGGCCTGTTGAAACGAATCTTAGAAAACGATGATGGTTCCGAAAATACACGTCAAATAGTTATCCCGAGATCGAGAGTAGCTGAGGTACTGAGGAAGTTACACGACAGTCCATCAGGAGGTCATCTGGGAGTAAAGAAAACCCTTCAGCGAGTCCGTGAAAGGTTTTATTGGATGAACAGCTCCGACGATGTGAAGAACTGGTGTAAGAAGTGTACGAATTGTGCTACGAGTAATGGACCACATCGCAAGAGAAAGGCTCCCATGAAACAATACAATGTTGGAAGCCCATTCGAAAGGATTGCATTGGATATCGCAGGACCATTTCCGACGACAGAAAATGGTGGTAAATACATTCTGGTTGTGATAGATTATTTTACCAAATGGGTAGAGGTTTACGCGATTCCGAACCAAGAGGCCACAACGGTCGCGGATGTATTGGTAAAAGAATTCATTAGCCGATATGGAGTGCCCTTGGAAGTTCACAGCGATCAGGGAAGGAATTTCGAAAGCCATGTATTCCAGGAAATTTGTGAGAAGCTGGGAATGAAGAAGACCAGGACAACGGCGTTGCATCCACAGTCAGACGGAATGGTCGAAAGGATGAACAGGACCATAGGAAAATACCTGTCCAAAGTAGTTTCCAGCCACCAAAAAGATTGGGACCAGTACCTTTCCCTATTTGCATTTGCGTATCGATCTGCCATCAATGAGTCCACAGGTGAAACACCCGCGAAAATCCTATTTGGACGCGAAATGAGACTTCCTTGTGACCTGGAATTTGGTTTTCGTCCTGGAGAAGATCTAGCTGGAGAAGACTACGTGATCCAGTTGAGAAAAAGGATGGACGATGTACACGAATTGGTTCGAACGAATCTCCAAGTTGCCAGCGACAGAATGAAAAAACGGTACGACACGCAGGCTACCGAAGGCAGTTTCAAAGAAGGGGACAAAGTATGGTTACACAACCCAACGAGGAGAAAAGGCTTTTCTCCAAAACTACAAAAATCTTGGGAGGGTCCATACTTAATCAAGAAGAAGATCAACGACGTCATCTATCGCATAAGTAAGATTCCCAATGGAAAACCGAAAGTAGTCCACCAAAATCGACTAGCGCCATTCGAAGGAGATCATGACAAAGAAGGAGTGAACCATATCCGGGAAGATCCTGACCCTGTGGGAATGTGATGTGGGATGTGTGGGAAGCGCTACGAAGTCTTCGAGACCACGTGCTGGAATCCAACTTGAAGAAACAAGCGATGCCTAAGATAGAGAGCAACCAGTTGGATTGGCGAGTCATTAGGAATATGGTGAAAGTGATCTTTGAAGATACCGATGTCCACATTTTAATCTGCAGCTATTCCCCACGTAATCAGTATCCGATGAAGACAGTACCCTGTTATTTCCATACGACCGGAAAGTGTAGGAATGGATCCAGTTGCCGATTTAAACATCCAGTCCCGGCTACACAAGAGTTCCAGGAGGAACTTACTATTAAGGAGGGGGCAATGTTACGAACTCACTAATTCCGAAGCCGGTCCTGTCGCGAACGAAGAATGCGAACTTCTAGAACTATTCATTCGCAGGTAGTAACGAGACTATTCTCGAACAGCGTAGAAGGCGTACAATGGTTTGTCGCTAATGTTCTGGAGCTGCGAATAGAGCTATATATAGCGGGTTTTCGAGTGAATCGGGGAGTTGTTCAGTATACAGAGAATCGGTAAACAGTTTCAGTATACAGTGAGTGAACAGAAGTGAATATAAATAGTGTTGAATATAAATTAGGACAATTATAATACCTAGTGTAGATAAATTAACAGACATTAAGTAGTGTATATAAATTAAGTTTATCATAGTGTGTAAGTGTTTCTTTAATAAATCGATAGTAATTAGCCATAGTGAGTGTATAATTTTATCCCACAGTAAAAACTGTTTAAATAAATAAGAAAAACATTACAATAATTTATATGGGTTTCTTGTTAGTAATAAACTCAACAGACGTTGTCAAATATCCCCAATTTTGGGCAATGAAGATTGAAATGATATAAAGGTGACACATCCTTTATAACAGTATTTTATAGACAAATGTGTGACAATGCAGGGAAAATATTGTTATTTTATCAAGAACTGAATGAAATAAAAGCGGCATAATTAGCGCCGTAATTCAGATATGGTAGCCAAAAACTCAGTCTTATTTGGTTGAACCGATTTGGCATCAGAGGGAGCTGACTGAATCAGTATCATTCGAGTGATAGGTATATATCGAGAGGATAGTTTCCGATATAAGACTCTAATTTTCCAATCCAGTGTTGCCAGAACGGGTACAATTGTATCAGATTTCGTACTCTCGATAATCTAAATGTACACTGGTACAACGTGTGTAATGCAATAATATTGGCTTGTTAACTGTTAATAGCGAAAGTATTAGTTATACACGAACGACTTCAAAGCGTTTTTCATATAGACAATCAAAGTTCTCGCATTATATCTTCTCTTTATAATAATAAATCACATTAAGCTAAGTTAGATGTTTAAAAGTGATTTCATTTATTTATATTGATTTATTCAATTGAATGTTGTTTGTTTTTGTAGATTTGAGTAAAATCAAAGGATTTGTCATGGTTTTTTAATATTTTCGGTATTTAGGCTAAGATCTGGTAAATAATTTAGGCAGTAGCTGGCAACAGTGTTCTTGTTTTCGTTCCAGTTTAGGATAGGATAGAGTTGCCTGTGGTTTTAAAAACGTAAAACAAACATGACGAACACACGGAGGAAAAAAAAGCGTCATACAAAATGTATATACAGTGTGGAAACCACTTATGGAATAAAATTCTTTATGTCATTATTTTAGAAAATTATAAAATATGCCGAGACTCGTCAACTTTTGAATTGAGTTGTGCGTTATGTAAACATAAATGTAAATGTACAGGGTGACTCACGCAAGTATGCCATAGTCGGTGTTTTCTTTTTAATGAAACGATTCCAAAAAACTAAATAATGTATGGTCAATTATGGATTTTACAGGGTGAAATTTTAAAATTAATAATTTATTACACTTGAAATATTGGTACTTTTTGAAATTAGCTAAATATGGATTTATCAAAAATCTAAGCTAACTAATTATTAGACGTATTTGTATATTAAACAAAACCTGCTACGCCCATGAATTTTATCATAAATACCTAAAAATTGCCTAAAAACGCCAATAATTAGACAAAATCGGTAAATAATGTGGATTGTTTTAAATCGGTAAATAATGTGGATTGTTTTCTATTATTCTTTCAGTTGTTGATGTGTTGACAGTTTATACTGGAAAAGTAAAATCTTCCTCAATAAATGGATTGGACGAAGAGGTACTATCGAGTGGCCAGCTAGATCGCCAGACCTTACGCCGTTAGATTTTTTCCTGTGGGGTTATCTCAAGAACAAAATATATGCAACACAACCAACTAGCATTGTAGACCTCAAAGACAGGATAACTACAGAAATACGGAATATTTCACCTCAAACTTCAAACGGAGTTAAGGAGTTCCTTAGGAGACTGTGCTATTGCCAACAACTAGGTGGAGAACATTTTGAGCATTTATTTTAATGTATTAAAATCAAATACATCAGGTATTTTATGTATGTGTTTGATAACTGTAAAAATAAAAATTTCACCCTGTATAATTCATAATTGACCATACATTATTCAGTTTGTTGGAATCGGTTCATTAGAAGGATTTCAAAAATATGCAAATAAAAAGGGTGTTTCATTAAAAAAACAACACCGACTATGGCATACAACCGTGAATCACCCTGTACACTTACATTTATGTTTACATAACGCACAACTCAATTCAAAAGTTGACGTGTCTCGGCATTTTTTATAATTTTCTAAAATAATGACATAAAGAATTTTATTCCATAAGTGGTTTCCACACTGTATAAAAAATAATCGAAATAAGACGGAAAAATATTAGAGATATAAATTTTATAATAAATAGGGTCACAACGTATCAACAACAAATCAGATAATAATTCACCCTCGTTGCCTCGTTACCTCTGGTTAACAGATAAGAAATGTAAATTAAATCGAAAACTATAACATCTCAATAAATATATCACTGGGTATTGTATCGAATGATACAAACTGGCATGGGAAGTGGGGATCAGTGGGGAGCGACACGTGATTATTTGTCCGGTACACGGTTGATCAAGTATTTATTCAAGATTATAATGGTAATCAACCATTGACCACTCATTTGGTAAACTAAATTACCAGTTCCGAGAGTATATGATCCAAATTTTGGATAAAACCATATCCTCTCCCCATCTTGTGGTTTTCAGTGGAAGCTGAGGTTCATTATTTTACCGTGGTGGCTAATAACGAAGCCTTAAAATATTTATGGCTGAAATGTCGCATCTAACAAATAACGTGTCAGTCCAGGTCGCTTGGAGAATCAATATGCTGCTCCCCGCAGATGATCATGTTCTATGTGAAATATTCGATAGGTGGAGCGACAAAACTCCCAATCTCTTGAAAATCCCTTATGCGTATGATTCACTTTATGTCCAGTACCCTTCAAGGTGCACTATCACGATACAAAAACCTTCACATTCTAACTAATCAACTGAGAACGAGGTGAACTCAGTCAGTAAAATTATACATAGTGCGATTCAAAAGTCCCCTCCCGCCTCTCAACTCTGGAATGATTATAAGTAAAGTAGTGAAATTTGGAAACTGAATATAAAAAGCTAATATTCATATATGACGTATTCGTGAAAGCTGATGTCACAAGGTAATTGTACCTAATAATTTTGAATGGCAAGCTAAACGAAAAAAAAGATAAACTAAAAAGAAAAAATGGTTAAAATTTCATTCACAGCGTTTCGCTTGAAATTAACTTTGTCTTCTTTGCTTTGCCCCTTTCGATGAACATCAAAAACAGTCTGAATGGTAGAGAAAAAATTATCGAATCTGTTGTGGAAACGACTATTAGATTGAACACAATGATTCATCAAAATAATTCAATTTTGTGATATTAATTTGTTTGAATAGCTTCAAATTCGCTCAAAATGAATGGCAGAATAGGCTAAAATTTGAGAAACGATAAAAGGTATAAGACTTACAGTATTTATTGGCAGACATGTCATTTTAAAGTCAACCAAAAATTGACATTCCTCTTGAAATGAGTTATCTTGTTTCGGAAAGCATGACTAATCATATAAGCGTTTTTATTTTTTAACATCTACTTAAAAAGGTTGATTGTGAGAACATTTTTGGTCAAATTTGGAATCATTTAAAAAAGGGAACAATTTTTCTTGAGACAAGTTATTATAATGAGTGATTATGCTCAATCGAGCAGTGATCTAGGGAATATTTAGATATTTGTCCCATTTTATTCAATTTGGTTCAGACTTGCAACGAAAGAGCCAGGACCAGTTCGGCTTCAGGCACTTATCACCCTTGCATCAACAACGATCAGTTTTTTAGAGCCAAACTTATACTTGGGGAGATAGTGTAATTTCATAACGTGAGAAATTGAATATCAAACTGAAGTAAAGCATTAGATAAGGTTAAAATTTGAGTGGCTCTTTGTCCCACTGCTACCTTTGCAGATCTATTGTGGTCCTTCCTATATTTAGAGCTCGATATCTAGCTTTATCATTTCCATCAGACTTATAAGACTGGATAACGCCTCCCTTGCATAGCTCTTTGCTCTCGGTTTTTCTCCTCCGAGTAAGTGAAACCTCACCCTTGCTAGACCTTCGGACTCACAGAGTATATGCTCCGCGGTTTCGACATAGTAGGTCATGTGACAGTCTGGCCGAAGGGCCTTCAAGGATTAATTTAGCGTGCCTTTGTCCTGGGGTTTCATACCACCAGCGCAACACCTGGTTGTTTATCTATTTGTGGATGATTACTACGTAGTCTGTTGAGGGCCTTGCAACACTCCCATAAAGCATACTTAAAATAATCGCCAACTTATGTCAATACGTAACAATCCAAAATTACCAGCCTTAAAAAAATTGGCTTCAAATATTATGAAGTTTCTCTCTAAGGCGATTTACTGTAAACTGAGAAATAAACATGTTTGATTATTCTTTATTACTACAGTCTTTATCACTTACATTCCAATGTATTACATACAATATAATCACAAAATCACAGTTTTTTCATGAGTTTGTTTCTAGTTGATAATGTCTTTTTTCCAGTAAAGTCTTGAACTGTGAAAAATTTTGTCCCCTATGCGAAATATCAAAACAAGTATGAAAATACAACTAAAAAATTTATTTTTTCCACCTCTACTCAAATTTTCCATTCAGTATCCTCACCTGAAAATTTCCATCCCTAGAACCGTACGCTCGGTGTGTGTATAATGTGACGTAGTTAAGCACAACGTTGTGGCCTACAGCTATATAAAATATAAATATCAAATTTTAGAGGAAACTGTTTTCTCTTTTCTGAAATTTGGGTTCTAGGACATCCCTTTTAACAGAAAACACTTTTTATATCTTCTTTACGCCCACAGAAACACCTTGTATTTTCTCGTCGAAAACGAGCATCCATCCCCATAGCAGACTTGTCTTATTTTTTTTAGGTGAATATCTTTATAGCTGAGTACAAATGACTGAAAAGTCAAGAAAACATTTTTGTATTCTGTGTAAAATTTTTATTCAATATTGCAAAGCGCTTTCGGCTGTTAGGCCATCATCAGTGCCATACCTGCAAGTAAGCAATAATCGTTGGAATTTTTTTTTAAAAGAAATTAGTAAAGAATTACTTACTCGTCAGATATGAAACAAGAAACCTAGTCAAATTTCTACAACACATTAACGTCACTGTTAAAATTACATCAAATTTAAATTTTTTTTTTTAAATTATCCCCAGATTGGGGTTAAACTGTCTTCATATTATGAACATTTTTAATTTTAATTAAATTCTTCAGCCACTTCACGAGCACGTGTTAGTAGACCGGAAGACGAAGTGACACTACTTCAATTTAAAACTAACAAGTGACAAATGACAATTCTAGTGGACACAGAACTCAAGCTATCCAACATGAGTATAGAAGTAAAATTATTGTAAAAAATTTTCTTTGATCTGGTAATGTCCCAAAACCAAATATGTGAATTTCCTAAATAAACTATAAATAAATTTGATATATTGAGGTCTAATGAGAACCCATCAAATCATAAGATACCGAAAAAGATTGAGGGTCTAATGAGAACCCATTTCTAAATCTAATTCAAAATAGAAAACTCACAAATAGGTCAAGAGAGATTCCAAAAGCAAATAAATTAATTTGAAAATTATAAAATATTTGTGTAAATAAATGAAAGTAATTATCTGAATATAATTTCAAATAACAAATTTTAATGAATAAAAATTGTAATCTGGTAGTCCCCCAATACCAAAAATCAGTCATCCAAATAAAGGATACAGATTTGATTTTAAAGTCTAATGAGAATGTATTATTCAAATCTGATACCAAAACAAAAAATATTATGGGTCTAATGAGAACCCGTTCCTAAATCTAATTAAAATAGATAACCAATCAATAGTCAAAAGAAACTCCCAACACAATAATCATTCAAAGAATGAAGTATGTAAAATCAAAATCCAGCAATTATTGATAACAAAATTATATTTAAATGCAAGGTGAACTATTAGTTGAATTATGTTTCTAATGATATCCCAAAACCAATGTAAGTTATTTTCATTTAGAAAATTCTGATTTAGAGTCTAATGAGAACCAATTAATCAAAACATCTACAAACCAGAAAAAGATTAAGGGTATAACGAGAACCCATCACCAAATCTAATTCAAACAAACAACCAAACAAGAGTCCAGAAATATCCAATAAATGAATTTTGTAATTTAAAACTATGAAAAATTTAGAATTGATGATCATTAACTGAACTGTATGGTATCAATCTGATAATGTTGTTGATAAATATGAAAATCATCATAGAGAGAACTTTTATGGATATACTATTTAATATATTAAACGTCTATGCAAAGAGACATAAGATCTATTTAATTGTACTTGTTTATTCAAACAAAAATCATTGTTTTGCAATTCCTTATTAATTTGTAAATCTTCTAGAAATTCCAACCTGTTAAAATTTTTAGAACTAACTTCTTTTAAAATTATTGAATTACGATTAGGACTGAAATCATGTTTATTAAATTTTAAATGATGACCAAAAGCTGAATTATCACATCTACTCAAATGTTCACCTATTCGAACTTTCGAAGGTCTACAAGTTCTACTTATGTATGAAGCTTCACAATCGTTACATTCAAGTTTGTAAATACCACTTTTTATAATTTATTAATTTTATCTTTTGAATTAACCAAATGTTTACTCAAATTTATTAGTGTTCTTAGATAAACAACTACCCATAGCTAAACCTTCAGGCTGTTTATAAAACTTTTCATTAAAAACAAAAAAATCTTGAGAAAGGCAAAATTTGAGTAAAGTTAAAATTTGTGTGACGGTAACTTCATTGATAAACTTAGATCTAAGTAAATCACCTACTAAAGGTATAGTTTCTAACTTGGGAACAGATGTAAAAAGATTACTAACATCAAAAGAAATCATAAGACAATTATTATTAAAGGGTATATTTAATGTATTCAATTTAGTTACTAAATCCAAAGTATTACTTACCGAAAATATGGGTTTAAAAAGGGGTTAAATCTTTCATCAAATTATGTATGAAAGCAGCTATAACTGATATTGGAGTGTTGGTAAAACTTACTACAGGTCGAATTGGAGTATCAATCTCATGAATTTTAGGAAGGCCGTATAGACGAGGCATAGCTGGATTACTGGAAATCAAATTATGTGGTGCATTATATTTCTTAAAAAGATTACTATTCAATTTGATGTGTGCTTTTGTGATCCACATTTCTAGAAGTAACAACCCTTGCAAAATTGGGTGTAACTTGTTCACTGATACATCTATTCAAAAACCAAATATCCAATTGTGTTGTAGATCTCTTCAAGGAAAATTTCCTGTATTTGTCAGCAAATTCTACCAACCTATTTTTACCTATTTTTTTTTAAGTGAAAATTTCTAGGCCAGGATGCTGAAATGGATAAGTGGACGAGAATTGAAGGTGAAATTTAAAGGAACCGACACATTTGGTTATATGGGAGTGGAAAAATGCCTTCACTGCAACCGCGTCACATAACCTTAGATAGTAGTTGTAGGTGTTCGAAACCAATATATTCGTGAGATAGTGACTAAGATGCTGTGGAGCAAAAGTGATTGAAAGGCGATACAACACTGCAAACACGGTCATGGAAATGAAAGAAGCAGAAGCTAGAATAACGAAACCAAAACTAGAAGAAAATACAATACAGTCATCGAGGCTACTGATGTTCCAACAATATGTCATCACCCATAGATAAAACATAGTAGTACCTACCTACCAGTAGTTTTAAGGTGCTGTGAGAGAAGTTTTAGCTGGAAGGAGATGAGTAGTTAGAATTTTTTTCAATTAAAAAATAATATGTTGAATTCAGTTTTCATATTCTATATTTCATAATAGATTAACCATATTTGTTCAATTCCCAACTGAATTAAGATTTTTGGTATCTTTTATATATTTTCACTAGTAATACCACTAGAGGTCAAATTATTTCCGGAAATTTTTTCAAGTTCATAAATATTATTAGAAAATTATCCCTCGTCTTCGACTCGGGATAATTTTCAAAATATTCATGAGCTCGAAAAAATTTCCGGATTTAATTTAACCTCGTGTGGTATTCGGTAAGAAAATTCCACACCAAATGTGTTTCCAACATCAATTGTCGTCTTTATCGAGTTCTTGCAAAACAGGTTTTGTCAACTTGATTATTCAGTTACCATGGCAACTCAGTGAAACTCTAAACTAGAAATTATTTCTGTCAAAAATTTGTCAAAACAGCACGACGTAGAAAAATGTCTCGCTTCGGTCAAGAAAGTAAAGAAAATATTCGCCAGAATACTAAGCAGTTGACACCAGCGAATACTAGGAAATCGAAGGCAAGTGTATGGAAGCAGTTTATAAACTTTTGCACAGAAGAAGCGTATGATTTCGACAGAGCGGATATACCTGTGGAAGAACTGGCGCTCATTCTTGGAGACTATGCCTTCAACATGCGAAAAAAGAACTCCGAAGACTAAAAGGAGAGGGTTATCAAAGTTCTATGGAATTCTACAGCTAAGCAATTGCAGGAATATTTTTTCGAAATGTATAATCGCAAATTTAATCCATTCTCTGACAAAGAATTTGTCAACGCAAGAGCTGCAAAAAATGCTAAGCGTCGGAAGCTACAAATAGATCTAACCAAGAGAAAGGCAAGTTCATCCGCACTATCGGCAAACGAATTGATAAATATTATTGAGCTTTGGGACGAAAACACTCCGGAAGGATTGCAAAGAAAGTTCTTTCACATTGCTGCTCATGAATTGGCCTGGAGAGGAAATGAAGGAGCGGCAGCAACAATAGAATATTTTGTGAAGGAAATTGACAATTAAGGGAAACCAACAGGACGCATCGAGTACCTATAACCCGGTTTTCTTCAAGACCACTCAAGGCGGTTCAAAAAGAATGGCCGACAGTAAAAGTGGCTTGTACCGAATACAGTCAATGAAGAATTATTACAATAAGACTGTTCAAAAAACTAATAAGCAAGCGAGACCAACTCATCAAAACGAATCGTTTATTTTTAACTCCAAATCCAAACTGGCACCACCCCAATTCCAAAGGTACAAGAGCAGCCCTATTGGACAAAATACAATATCTTCCCGGTTCAAATCGGCGGCATCAGTGATTGGAATCGATGTCAACAAGATCAAGATAACAAATCATTCTGCGAGGGCCACTGCTTCAACTTCTGCAAAGACAGTCCAATAATCTCTAAATCAAGAGCAAGCAACTTCGAATCGACCTGCCATAGTATACAATAATTGCGTTTTTAATATAAACATCAATCATAATGGTCCATGAATTTAGAAAACATTTAAGCTTTTTGTTGAAATTAATCAAAATTATTATGTAAACAAATAAAAATTAGATTGTCAAAAAATATATTCTGTCATTATAAACGTCAAAAAAATTTCCAGTATAATTCGCTGTTGGGTACCACCCAGGAAAAAATTTCGGATAAAATTCATCCGTTGCTATGGTGATCTTACAGAAATACACGTTCTGATTGGTTAAAAATCACTAGTGTGGAATTTTCACTTCAATCACATGTACGGTGCATCAATCACAATAATTTTTATTAATGTTCAGCCAATTCTGAGGGCGACTGAAAAATAAATAATTGTTCAGTCAAGTTTTGTCAGTAGTTGTTTAAAATGTTCAATCAATCCTTGAATTCATCATTTCATATGATAATTTCCATTGCACCAACAGATTTATCGTAATCGTAATTTATTGTAGTAGGCATACAAGAAACTGCTGGAAATTATTTCCAAGCTTCCTACACTACCGCTAGAAGGCGTATTTTGCAATATCACAAAAACATCAAGCAGTTAACTTATATTGAGGTACTTTGAATAGTGGGAAAATACAGTTATCTCCCATTACCCTAGCAGTGCGGTAGGGATATAATGAAAATTATAGTTTTGAATTTCAATTAACTTAAAAGTGAAAAATGCAAATACGAAAAAAATCATTCAATATACAAACAACTGGAAATTATGAATTTTATAACGAAATTGGTAAAATAGGGTTGACTCGTGTAAAATAAAGAATAACATTTATTTCAAAAATTCCATTTAAACTCAAATAACTTGATTATTACTCAATTCTCTTCATCGCATGAAGACAAGAGAATGATATTCACGAGGATATTCGTGTATAAATATATGATAATCGAAGTAACATGCTAAAATGATCATCATGACAGTGTAGTAGATTGTAGAAGGAAAATAAAGTATTCATCCCACCGCACGGTTCTGGTGATAGAGGAAAACTTTGCTAGAATACCATATAAAGTACTTTAAAAGATGTAAATTGTTTGCCAAATATAAACATAAAGTATTGCAAGCTCTCAAATCATTTTGAATATTTATAAGTAATGCAACATTATGTATCGTGGTAGGGAAGAATATTCCACTTGAGCATTTTAGGTTAATACTCCATAATTCTGTACCTTCAAGGTTGAAGACATACGTGAGTCATACATACAAGGGATTTTTAAGAGATTGAGAGATTTGTCGCTTCACATGTCGAATATTCCACATAAAACATGAACATATATGCGGAGAGCAAAATATTGATTCTCCGAGCTACCTGGACTGACACGCCATTTGTTAGATGGGACACTCCAGCCATAAATCCTTCACGTGAATATGTATACATTCCATATTATGATTTTCCATTAATTTTTGCTTCTACCCAAAGGAAAATTTCAGGTTTAAAAAAACTTAGTGAGATAACTGGGGAAGTGAACTATTTTGCAATGAAATCTTGCAGAACCTCACGAAGTATTTTTTAAATTGGGATGAACATTCACATTTATATTTAACAGATATCTCGACAAATATACAGGTGTCATGAGTTACCGGTTGAACAAAAACCATGTTGTCTAACACAAACTCCTTTGCAGATAAATAAATTGTCTTCTCATTGCGGTACGTATAAGGATTATCAGAATCATATCAAAACAATAGACCAATTATTGCAAAGGACATATTTGGATGTGATCTAGGATTATTAGGACGATCGACAATTTTGTAATAATTAGGTTCTATGAATTACTTGTAGATCGTATTTCATGTATATTTCATGTATAGAGTTTCATAATATACTTATGCACTATAAACGTAATAAAAATTGGTGTTGCATTCATGAATCACCGAAATGTTTGTAAGCGCAAATTTTAATCCAAATCGGATGAATCTTCCTTGTATGTGCTAGTTATTGTAAGGAGGAGGTTTGTATATGAGAAACTTGAGGAAAAAATGTTTTCATCACAATCAGATTTTCTTAAAATCTCATTATATGAAAAGTGAGTGAGTGAAAGTGACAGAATGACGTTCAATTGTTCAGCCAGCAGTTGACAACTTCAAACAATACGACTGTTCATTATGTCAATAGACCTTTCAATGACATTCTTAGACCTAAGATAATAGTTCTAGATGATTCCAGATGCATGTTTTTTCTCCATGGACTTCTACATAAAAGCAAGTGATGATGCAATTGGAAAATGCATTTTCCGGACCAGAAGGCGTATTTCAAAAAAGTGCTAACCCAAATTTTACCAGTCTTTTCTGGGAGCCTCCCAATCACAATGCAGAAAACCGCATCTCGATATCTATTGTGCTTCAAAATTTCCTTTATTTTTCCTAAATGCCCTGGGCTGCAGGTGAGTATTAATAACGGAATAATTGACATTAGTTAATTTATTTATGAAGTATTAGACCACAGACTAATTACCTTTTAACAAAGGCAAAAATGTGATTCATGTGTTTTAGTGTTAGTTTAATCGTTTATCGTTGTATTCCGTTGTCTGGTAGAATAGATTTTTCAAACTACTCAACTCCCAAGTAACACAATAAGCATCGAAGTAGATTTAAAATCGACTTTTGTGTCACTCTTGAAGCTAATGGGCAATTGAACATGTAGCATTCATTGCGTAATCGCTGCCTAAAGGGAGCGCGCGGTTTGACCTTAAAGTAGATTTGATAGCTTATTAGCAATTCAGCCTGTAGGCCTTAATAGCCATAAATTGGCACGAAAAGAGCATTTTATTATATTTCATTGCCAGCATTGGCTGTCAAAGCGATATAAAGAAGCAGTCGTTTAGTCCAGATATGGCTTTCAATGCTTTGAATTATCATGCGCAGTTAAACATTTCTCGTGAGGATGTAAGGAGTTTTGTTTTGGATAAATATTAGATTGATATTGGAAATTTATGCCAACAGTTATGTAGGTGTTCACAAAAACAAACATCGTCAACTATTATGGCAGAGATCTTTCCTTCAATATATTATGACAATTATTATGGTTTTTGAAACTGGGAAATATCATTGTGAACCATTAGAAATATCTGCAAACCTTAATTTTCTGTAATATGTGAATGAAATACTTCCTGAAAACGAGGGGGCCAGTGATGATTGTGAACAAAATATACTTTATAAATTAAATTATTTAATTATGAATTACGGTGTTGTCATATTCAATTTTGATACCTATCAATGAATGATATCATTGATTAAAGATTTTTTTATTCAATCAATGATTATAATACATCCAATTGAAAATAAAGTTTTTTATGGTATTTTTAGTTTGATTTATTGATAATATTATATGTGATGGATTAAATTGATTTATTTCCCAGATTTTCTGAAATTTGCATCCCAGTTTAAAATCAAATGATATTCTGAACCAGATTATTTGCATATTCTATACTTATATGAAAATAGTATCATATACCTATCAATAGATAGATGAAAAACTATGGCAACATTGCTCATTATCGTGAGCAAACGGTTCGGCCATGTCTTTATTGTATTTAATAAGCAATTTTCTATGCCAATACGAAGCTGTATGGAATTAAAAGCTAGATAGCTGTTTGTATTGCTTTGTGAAAGCTTTCAAAATTATAAAGTTGAAGAAAAAGGAGATTATTGTGAAGTTATGTTTTGAGTAATAGATTGTTTTATAGGTCATATTTTATAATTATTTCCTAATAAAAAATGAACACCTTTAAAGTTATTGAGGCCTTGGAGAGGGGAGATAAAATTTTGTGTGTTGTTCCTGAGGCATGGGATGGGAACAACAGCAACAACAAATTTTCCACCAAGACGTAGTGATATTAGCCTGTGCTGCGTTACTACTTTTATGTACACGCCTGTAATACGCACCTGTTCGTCCAAATTTCCGTAGCTTTGTAATTGTTCATTCATTTTTATTCCAATCTTTTTTTTCCATGATCTATAATGATTTCTGAAATATCATAAAACCTTCCAACTAAATTGAGATTTAAAATCACATCAAGGTTAGCAATACTGTGAGTTTTTTTTGGAATTAATTTCCATTCAAATTCCAAATTAATTCCAATACAAAGCTTTATAGTATTGCTTATAAATGGCACTAATTAAAGCACTTGAAGGCATTTCATGACCACACTAAATTCCAATTTGGCTATTCATTTTTTTGGCATTTTATCTATTTTTTGGCTACTTTCCATGACTTACTAGCAATCATTGCTACTTGGTTGCAATATCTAGTCTTAAACAAGATAAGACGTCTTTTAAGGAAGGCTGAAATTATTCTATAAAATAATTAATGGATTGAACGACTTACCTTAAGGAAGTTGAATCCAAATTATACGAGCATCTGGTTTCCAATATATAACACACTGTAGTATATTCATCATCTACAAAATGTTCACAACGTTAAAAGAAATAAATTTTTCTCACCCTGTATTGCCCGGCTATCCAGTCTTTCTAGATACCTCTGTCGTATCTCGTCGTCCCTTAACCCCTCATTATTAGTTGTGTTTAGACCGTATAAATCCAATGGGCTAGTCTATACCTATGGTAGACTAGGGTTGGGAGGGAGTTTATATATATTGGAAACCAGATGCTCGTATAATTTGGATTCAACTTCCTTAAGGTAAGTCGTTTAATCCATTAATTATACTTCACATCTGGTTTCCAATATATAACACACTGTAGATGTTTAAAGCAACGATCTAATAGAAAGTGGTCACTCATGAAGAAAGTGTGATCCTCTTAGGATATGTTCAATGATTATTGTGAGATTATACATCAAGAACCACAAAACAAAAATAAAATCAAATAAAATAACACATAAACTTGAAAAGATGGAAAATTTTATAAAAATAATATACACTCAGGTGCAGAAGAAACGGGCCACCTATAAATTTTTCAAAATCGGCTTAATTTGGTTATTATTATTTAATTGTACTGACCAATTGTAAAAAGACTTATAGGGTGATTCATTTAAAAATTTTGAGATATTGCTTGATTTGCGTTTTGTTTCACCCAGTATTAAAAAAGCCACAGATGAAAAAAGTAATTAATACTGAGCACAGCCAATGATGTTTGTATGACATTTGAATACAAAGACCTGTTGATTTATTTTAATTTACTGTTCTGCAGAGTGTTAAAGAGGAGGTCTTTTTTGCTAATAATTGGCCATATCTTTGTGAAACATCCTTATAATATATTAGAGTGCTATATTTTTGTAACGCTCTCGGTGAGATCTTTTCGATTTTTGAACAAAATATAGTACGTTCC
>CAJUYH010001208.1:0-51362 GCA_910591685.1 Galerucella tenella | reverse complement strand
GTAGTGAACACGAGGCCGAGAAAAAGGGTCATCATAAAATTTTATGATGACCCTTTTTCTCGGCCTCGTGTTCACTACTTGGGTCTCTCATGGGCCTCTCCTGGCGCGCCCCATGTGAAGCCCATGAGAGACCGAGTGACGTGAAAATATTTTCACCAGGGCATGAGAGACCGAGTGACGTGAAAATATTTTCACCAGGGTTAACATAGTTATTTGCTAACCTGTTGGTAAAAATGCTAGATGATCCGCAAAAATACTATCCATCTTGCAATTGTGCAATGTCATTTCAGTAATACATATGATATCAATACATTTTTGATATAACATTATGTATATCTTCTTTTCCATCCGATGATAGTGGTTGCGTGGTTAAAGCAAGGGCCATAGACGCCGGCGAGCTTGGAGGTTGTGAGTTTGAATCCCGGTACAAATTAAAAAATGTAAAAAAATAAATAAAAAACATTAGTCCGTATATTAAATATTTACTATCTCGTATGGTAAAAATTGCTATCGTGTATAGTAAGTTTTCCTACACATTAATCCTAGTTCCAATTTACTACCAGGTTATAGTAATTTTATAATCCTAATGTCTCTAATAACATTTTTCATGTCTCTAGTAATATTTCTCATATTTTTTTTTCCTTATAAGAAATCAATGTGCCCATAGATTACAGATTTTCGTCCTGTCTTCGACACAATTATAATGAACAATATATCTCGTCAGTTCAAATAGATTTCCATAGATTTCATTTATAAATGTGGGCGGAGATACGTAGCAGTGTTGAGTATATTCTTTTTCCTTTTCATGACGTGGTGATACGACAAAAATTATCATTTTAAAATCGATACAGCAATCTTACATTGAAAAAAACGATGCAGTTATTGTTAATATATAAATTTAGTGTGCAGTTTTCATCAAATATACATTAATTGTTGAAATGTTCCATAATATATCCATATCAGTTTATTGCAAAAGTAGAATCAATTTCCACATTATTTGACGTATACAACGCATTTATTCGACCACATATATTTTTATGCAATTCAATATCTGTTCATATTAGATGACGTAATTTATTAGTGTTCGGATGGAATATTCTTTACTGCCAAACGTTAAATCATTTAGATGAAACTTTGCGATTCTTGGTTCAAATTTTGCTATTTTCAAGGTGGGAAAATTCTATGGTCAACGTGAATATGCATTCCAATTGTCGATAATGCAAAAGAAATGTTTCAGACACACTGTCAATGATGCAAAAGAATGTGATTATTCGATACAATACAATTCAAATTTGGAATAAATGATAAATAATTAATATTGTCTATATTTTCAAATGAAAATCTATGTTATCAGATTTGATATTCATGTAGACGATATAAAAATTTAAATGAAAGAATTGACGCATAAGCGAAAGAGCAACATTGAAATCCCAATATTGACAGGTGATTTTTCGAAAAGAAATACAATATAATATTTATTAATATTTTAATCTTAATAAATTTCATAATACTCATTGGTATGTTTTTATTCTCATTCAAAGATCAATGATAAAATGAGAACTATAATTATACAAAATATTCATGAAAAATATAACGAATTTTATTGATTAATAATTTTCTTATGCCAGTTGTATTCATTATGACCCAATATTAGTGTATTCAGAAATCGACCATTGATTGTTTATCAATAGGCCATATCAGAGATAAACAAACAATCAATTTTTCGTAAATGGATATGGATAACTGTCGAGAAATAATTTATATTTGTTCCACAATAATGTAGTTGAAATGAATTTATTATAATTATTTATAGATATTTTTTTTTTCGCTACAAAACATTTTCGGCAAATAAATTTGATAGATGGTAGAATAATTGATATCCAATAATAAAGTACAAAACATAAATAATAAAAATGAATTTTGAGTAATTTTGTAGGATGATAGAGATTTACATTTTTATAGCATATTGTTGGTAATCACAACAATTATGAATGCGTGTTTTGGCGTGATGAATCCAAATGTCGCGTTTGATAATGATGTTGCTATGTTGATTTTCGTTGCAGTGAAAAACTAGCAATAGAGAGGTGATTAAATTATAAAAAAAGGGAACTTGCAAATAACGAAGATGAGAAAAAGAGTTTATATTTCTCATAAAATATATGAAAGAGTTCTCTAAATTACTTCAGTAACTGTCCAATATGTCAATGGGTACTGCGATCAGGGTTTTTTTTTAAATATCTCTAGTAAGTTATTTTTGTGAAAATCGATCATTTATTGGTGTCTTAGTTGGGTTGTGGCCAATAAATGAGTGGAGGTTGAATCAAGTACAAGTGAATTTCTTACCGAACTATTGTAATACACATACTTATCTATACTTATATAATGATAAATATTTATATATATGTATAGTAAATGCAAAGGAAGCTGGAATTAAACAAAAATAGATGTACGAGCCCTAGTATATATAATAGCAATGCAGGTATATCACAGTATGATGTTTTAATAATAAACGATATTTTGTTCGGTAGAGCGGATTCATTTCAATGAATCGTTTATTGTTACCGCACACAGAAACGGAATACAATGTTGAGCTGCAATGAGGTGCGGAGAATGGTGGCGAAGGGTGGCACATAGAGCCCAAGGGAACATCATGGCTTGTATGGGGCCGACGTCTTTGTGCACTCAGTGGATGGACAATACCTTTGAGCGACAGAATAACTCGAGCGATTAAATATAAATTATCCTAGTATATTTCTCTCATTCATTGCTTTTATACTCATTGGGCAATCCATTATACTTATTGCATAAAATGCATTATTTTTTGTTGATAAGTTCTCTAGTTATGAAAATGATAAAAGTTTTTGTGTTTATATTCATATATATGTATGCCTCATCTGTTGCCATTGCACTGTCGTAAAAAGTTTCCAGATGATTGCTTAATCCTGTGATTTTTATCAAGTAGTTCGGCATTATCCGAATATGAATGAAAATGAAATGGTGATGAAGAGAGAGAGAAAAAGAGACAGGCAGACAGAGATAGGAATAAAACGAGTAAGCCAGAAAGTGCAAAAGTCTCACGGGAAATTCGGATATCCATGTTTCCGGACGGAATATGAGAATTGCAATGGAAATTTTCATTCCCAGCAGAACGAAAAATATTCCTTTCATAAGTTGAAAAAAAAAAAGAAACAAAAAGAACACCAATTCTTCAATTTTCATTGTTACTCGTTGCTACATACTCTATATCTTCTATTACTGTTCCCCCTTGCATCTTCATTTTCCCTTGCTTCTATTTTTTTTTTTCTTCACTTGTTAAATTTTTGTCCCAAGCATACGTATATGTATGTATGTATATCTATATATAGTTGGTATGAGGATTATCTATCATCTACCAAGGGACACACGGTCCGTTATTAATTGCAGCTTCTAACCATGGAGCATGATAGCAATTCATATAGAAGCGACATAACTGCATAATATAGTGCCAGACGCCCAGGAAATCCTGAATGCGGTGGGTCTATAATGACGTCCACAGTGACAATGAGAAACCTCAGCATGGATTTTAATGGATTTCATGGACTTGGCCCTTACATACGTGTCCTTTTATTGTCATCACACTCTTCCTGATTTCTTACTACTCTTTTATGTCTGATTTAGTCACTTGTATTCGGAAGACTGACGACATGCATGCGCGTGTGATGGCTAGCCATTGTGATACAAGTATATACTGCATATAACTCTCGATTGAGTGGTCTTTAGTTGCAACATAAAACTTGGCTTCGCCCGGAAACATTGTCATTTGTATAGCGCAATTCCCCTCATCTCAGAATAAATTAGAAGTCGTTTGGCAAAATAAATCTAGCTATATAATGGTATACTAGTTTATATTATAGTTTTGCTCCGTTTATTTTGTCGTATCCGACAACTCCAAATAGTATGAGTTAACCTCTGTGAATTTCTATTTATTTTTTTCTCTTCACTTTCAAATAAGAGAGGAAGGAAAGAGACATGAGATATTACTGACAAACTGACAGAGTGACGAACTGAGAGAAGAAGAATAGAATAGTGATAAGGGTAAGACGAGAGGAAGTGAGAGAGAAAAAAAAATGGGAGATGCTGTTAGGTGTCTTGGGACTGGTATGAAAGGACCATCCAACGTGGACTCGGGGATACGGCAATGATACGAGGGCCACAAGGGCTGTCGAGACGCCAACGGAATTCCTAATATCATCCCCCCCCCCCCGTCTCCCTCCCTCTCTTGCTCCCTCTCTTCCCCTCCCTATATATAACGTGTGCACGTTGTGTACACTCACGTTTACATCGACGGGATCGGAGAGTGTGACAGGTCTGTCTCAACACTCACAAATGATCCATGTGGGAATGAGAAACTGTTTGAGGATGTAATGGACATATTGCAAGGCAACACAAAATATCAATTATGTATGAATTTTTACCATAATTGTTTTATTTAGAAATGCAATATATTGAGTTTATCGGAATGATCTAATAAGAGATAATATAAACTATTCGATTTTCCGAAATTTTATAAGATCTCAATTTTTGTTCTTTATAATTAAAAATTATGTTTGAAAATTTTAAAAACAACCGGGATAGTAGTATTCAATTTGCAAAAATCATACTGCAATCAATTTTTTTAATCGCTATTTATTACGACTATGAATCCAAATGGTTTTTTAAACGAAGCTTTGACTGCCATTGTGATCACAATATTTGCAAATAACATTTCAAAAATTCGAATTTTTGAAATGTTATTTGCAAATCTCATATCAGCCACATTACAAATAAACTTTAATTATGTTTTACTACAGCCAATTACAAAATGGTCAACAACAAAATTCATCAAATATTTTGTGACTGCTTTAAATGTGTTGCTTCCGAATGAATGTCATAATTTTCGGAATTTACGTTACCGCTATATATGCAAGGTATGACTATTGCAGTCTACATAATCTCCATTGCTTCTTATCGGGTAGAAATAATAAAAATATTTTTGTTAGCTTAAGATCCAACAGTGTTGATAATTTTCGATAACTCTTAAGATGTCTGTAACATCAGAAACCCAAAAACGTGGTTGTAAAGTGATGCTGATCTGACCATATCTCGATTTGCAATATAACAAATAAGATGAATGATCTTGAGAACAACTGAACAGGAAAATATTATGAATTTTGCAAAATATATAGTGTAGATAGAAATTACATGAGAAATCTATATCCTGTTCCATTACAACTTCCAGTCTAGCCAAGAGTACGATCCTCATGTGTTTTTCAGCCTTCCATTGAAATATTCTTCACGATTGATTCAATACGAACATCTGGAAATCCTTTTTATTGGGGTTCTCAAAATTTGACGTACAGGTTACACTTCTGGTTTAATGATTCGAGTATTTCAACACCAGCACAATAGAGATATCGAGAATTTAGTAAAATTTTATATAAATACATAAAGTTTGAAAATGTATTTAGCAAAAATATATTTAGGCTTATGATGAATTGATCATATTAAAAATTATAATCCTTAATTGACCTTAAGCACAGTTGTCTCAGTGCACATCTGTTATTGAGGAACATATTGATAGCAGTCAATTGATGTTGAATACAATAAAAACCGAGATGTGACAAAACTGCCATTTCACTGTACACAAAGAGATTGCATGTTACATCTCATTGAATACAGATATTATCATTTCCCATAACAATATTTATATATAATGCTCAATAGAACGGAAATCTATGGAACATTAATCATTTCGATATATTTGAATTGGATTAACTTGAAATTTATGAAGTTCACTTATGAAGATACCCAGATGATATATAAATATATGTGAGGAATGAATAATTTCCCACGGTTTAGTGAGTTGAAAATAGTCGCGTGTGTTTGCACATTAATGCATATATATACTGTCAATGTTACATTGAGAATATATATGCCGAGGGAGAGAGATCTTTCTACGATTTCCTCTTGGTCCCCTGTTTTGCTCTCTATATCTCTTATTCTTTTATTCTCTCCTCACGTTATTCAGTTATCTCTCGGTTACCATAAATCTCGTAGATTGACGGCCATTGACAGGATACTTCGCGGCTAGAGAACCCTTTGTGCTTTGCGCTGAGTGCGCGACGATTTAGTTACGCTAGTCTGAGATACAGAGAGATAGAATTAAAGAATGAGAGAGTTGAGACGACAGAGAAATAGAGAGTCAGGCGATTAGTTTGATAGGCGTGTAACCGAGTTAACTCAACGTTCTCTCGATCCGACCACATGAAAAGAGGAGGATGAAGATATAAAGAAAAAAGACAAAGAGGAAGAGAATGACGATTCTCTCTCTGGTATATAGTGACACTAGCTACGTCGAGGGTGGTCATTGTCTCTTGGAAGCGAAAGTAATTATCTCGTTAGTCGGGTGGGTATGTTTTCTTGGAAGATGATAAATACAAGCGATTATTTTACGTCAGTAAAAAATAAAACTTTGATGCCATTCAAGTTTATTGAAAAACGAGAAGAAAGACAACATATTTTTTTAAATATTTAAAGTCCTCTCCTTATTTTTTCCTCTCTCTTTTACCTTCTTCCATTGTGTAAATCCTTGTTCGGATTAAATATATGTAGGGATTTGTTATTGGAATTTATAAAATACAATCGGACGAGAAGTATATACTCGTATATTATCTTCGTGTAAATTTTCATTTTTCAGTCTGATGCCTTTCTATATTGATATAGTGTAATGGTACGGAATGGCGTGTATACATATATATATATACACTAAAGGCTTTGGACGCAGATGCGCCGATGGTTCCCGGACAATTACCGGACGACGAGCATATGTACTTGGCTCCAGGGTCGATGTGTGGCACATTAATACCATCAGTGAAAAAATTTTATTCTCACAATTGCCATTCACTTATTACTTCACTTTTATATTTATACATATATTCTGAATGTATATATTTATAATTTCGACAATGCGGGGCGGCTCCACACTTACAATTTGTCATTTAGTTAAACAATTTCGTTATTGATGAATCACTAGTCATTTTAATAATAATTATTATTAATATTATTTCCATTCACTTCACTCGATTGAATCTTAACAATAAAATTCACGGTAGCTATAATCTTGTGTCTGTGTATAAGATGAAAATAGAGTGGGAACAACTATTACCCCACCAAAGTTTTATTTGCTTCGGATACGTTTGTGTGTGTTTCCGGAAGGAAAGGGGGGAAAAAATAGGTGGGTAAAGCGACCACCACTCGCCATCGACCGCATACACGAGTTATATGTGCCCCATCGAGCGGAATAGTAATTTTTCTTTCTTTAGTAACGAAAAAAAATAAAGAAAAAAAAGTGCGCGACTGTGCGAGGGGTGACACGGGCGGGAACGTAGTCGATTCGTCCGCTAAGTGGATATTCTCCAACCCTCTCTCTCACTTTCTCTCTCTCTCTCTCTCTCTTTCATACAAACACTCTCTCTACCCTCTCTTTTTTGCTATTCGTCTCTATAACGATTTTGCCCGGTTACTTTGGGGCAAAATAATGGAACGTCGAAACTGTCGATGGCTCGTTTCGTTTCGCCACTTTTGTTTTCCTCCCTATACTTTTTTTTTAATTTATATCTTTTTCCATTTTTATTCCTTTTCTTCGAGTCACACTTCTGTCCTGCTCTCATCTTCCTTTGATTCGTGATTGAAAGTAAGAAATAAAGAAATAATAATTAGGTTAATTAGAGGGTGAGGTTTGGTAAACAAAAAAAAAATAAAAAATAACGAAAATTGTAAAATTAAAAAGGTAATGCTAATTTTTGTGGGCAACTTTCTCGTAGTGCGAAATTGTCTAGTTTGTTATATTACAAATATGATATGAGCGTGTCTTTTATATTAGCATGAATCTTTCTTAAAGTGGCATTTTTATTTTACAGTCATAGTGTTATTTCCAACTTGAATTTATGAATATATGTATGCATGTGGTGAAAGATTTTTACGAGTTTTATCATTTAAGCTACAGGGTTCTACGAAGCAATTCAATTATTGCGTAGTTGAACGTATCGATTAGGCAGTAAAAGTGTCCAGGTGTGATGCCTGGTCGTGTTGCTCTGACTCTCTCATTTCCTCGACTTTATTCCCTCTTTTCTGTTTACTTCCTCATTGTACAATGGCGCCAATGTACGGTCTACTATGGCAGTAGGCTCTTTTACACACGCGTGAGAAAAAGGAGGCAAATTGTTTTTATGGTTCCTATAAAATACGATCATTGTTTTTACCTTTAAAGCTATCAATGTAACATCAATGACATTTAGTTTAGTTCGTTAAGAAAACAATTTTCCATACATAAAAAATAAAATTAATTAAATTACATGTTCGTTTATTTATTTTTTAGATATAAAAATTTTTCTTGTTCCTTTTTTTTCTCTTTCCTAACGGAAAAATACTCAATCCGCTTATGAAAAAAAAAGCAAAATAGCTGGAAAGTTTTCACAGCGCCATTGATCGATAGAAATTTAAGATATTTTTTGTGAAAATAGAATTCAGTGTATTAACACATGATGTTTGGTTATGTTATTATTATTATCGTTATTTTTTAACATTCCATTCCAATATATTTCGTATTTGTAATACCTCCTACTCGCTATTGAATATTTTTGTGCAGAGGTAGGGGCGATAATTACGTTTTTCAGATGTATAGTGATTTTTTTATGTTTCGAATTGAGAAATAAATTAGAAAGTTGATATTGGGAACAATAGTAGCATCACTGATAGATTTACAAAATGCCATGAAAAACATCATTCGAATCCTTAACATCGATTATCTCTGCGGCACTGTCCTTGTCACGCATCACTTGTCGTCTCATTTCTCATCGAGAAAACAAAAGAATGCAATTTATATTGTTCTCTGACAAATACTCGTGGGAATTTTCAATTCTTCTTTGGCCTTGTTCTTTGGTCCCGTTATTTTCTTTTTGCACACGCAAAATTTATTGCTCATGCGCTGAATAAATTTCTTTGCTTTATAATTTTTGTAATAAAAATAAAAAAATCGTTCCTTTCATGTACGTACATTTCAAAGTTGGCCAAAGAAAAAGACGAATCATATTATTGAAAATGTTGGATCCAAGCGAAATGCTAATCTATTTCATCTGATGTCTTCGTTTTCTCAATCTTTATTTATTTTTCTTCCCCTCTGGATTTTTTTTGTTTCGTCTCAACATCTCTGCATGGAAAAGAACGAGTATGAGATCCTGTCGGAGAACGTATTTGGTCCGATCCACGCTCCACTACGTTTCTTATGCCATATAGGGAAACGGGATTGGACTCTCGATTCGGTCCTCTCGTCGTATAAAATTAATGGGCCCCATAAATATCGAGGCAAGGCCCTATCTAAGCAGAAAACATTTACTTTTTTTTCCCCGTATATCGTCAGTCGCCCAGAACGAAGAAAAAAAAAACAAACACAAAAAGCAGGAGAAATAGAGAGGAACACGTCGACAAAATATCGGACGACGAAGAATAATGAACCAAAAATAAATGAATTGTTGCTATTCTTTTAGGAAATAGAATCGATCATGTGCAGGCCAATGAATTTTAATGCAACTAGGCAAACGAGGAAGAATCTATAACAGAGATAAATACTAAACATTCTTTTCTCACGATCAGATGAAAGACGAAGATTGAAATAAAAAGAAGTATACATGCAAAAAAAATTGATTTAGTCAACATCTCATGATTGAAATAAAAGAAAATGTTTGGAAGACTAGCAGTAAAACGCTTGTTGTTTCTCAATTGCTCTTTATAAATGAAAATGAACAAAAAGATGAATTTTTTTTTATTTTTCACCCTTTATGGTCTGTCTGTATATTCTTTTTCTTTTCGATTTCGGTATAGGATGGTATCAGGGAAGAAGCCGTCCGAGCTGTCGAGTTCTTCTCGAGAGCATCTCAAGTTGGCCAGCTCTATCTCTACACAATCGATGATACTGGTCTCTTGTGTGTCTGCCACTGCACTAAGAATAAAGTGATGATGCAAGTGGAGAGTGGGACGCGCGAGGGACTCATAAAGATAGTGCCGAAAAAAATTTTTTCTTCTTACTTCACTTCCAACTTGAACGTTAATTTCCGCTTTTCAACCGCAACTTCCGGGCCCAGTATCCATTTAACTTTTTTAAACAGTTGTGTTATAGATCTAAGAGAAAAAGTTTCACATTTTTTCATGAGAAAAATATTAATTTTGATCGGAGTTTCTTTTTCGTTCTAATTATTTTGTTAACGTTTATTAAAACTCGTTCACTCTTCTATTTGGTTTCGAACCTTCTTATAAAAACTATTAGTTATTGTTCAGGAATTATAAAAAAATTGGTTCGAAGAAATTCGATCGGAAATGGTAGAATGCAATTGATGTTCGTAATGAAAAATTTTCATTGAACGAAAAGGCAAGGGATATTTTCGATGCTTTAAATCTTAAACGAATATAATTCATTTAGTATGGAACCAGCGCAGCTTCTCGTTGCTGACACCATTAAATTGTATTTTATATTAGATGATATACTGAATATTGTTCAATTTTAATTGTCAGCATTAGTTATAATTTTGACAAACAACTAAACAACAATAACAATTGCTATATTTTTTGAAACCAAGGATTGCTAAAAAATTTATAAAACTAGAACATTGGCTATGAAACATATATTGTTGAAAAATGCGCTAAGAAGCATTCAAACCAAAATGCTTACAAACTACTCCAAATAAGATGACACCAACATACTGCATTCATTGTAACGTTGTGTTCTATCGACGCAGGACGATTCATATGCCTCGATAGTAGCATATTGTATTCGTAAACAGAGAGGACTTGTGGACACTGACATCAAACATAAACATGAAATCAAAGGAATATGTTATTAGAATGCGACTATTCGATTAATACAGCTATACTCTATTTATATTTTGGCTATAATAACATGAGATTTTATGCGATTCTTCACGTTTAAGTGGACTAACATGATTTTTCAACAATATTAACTGTTTAAGAGTCAACAACAAACTGAAAATTGCATTGTGCATCTTAATCTTCTGCAAAAAAAAATCCATTTCTAATTTTCTTATTCAGTTAAGTCTCCGTCTAAAAGCAACATAAGAAATATGTAATGTTTATTTCACTACTAGCTATTAAACGAGTGAAATAGCTTTGGTTTTATTCCCGTGTCTACAGTTCATTTGGCGAAGTCACTTAAGACTCCTAACATTTTCCCTCGAGTGTGCGCAGCGATTAATAGTTTTACCTCGAGCAAAAGCCAAGTATTTACAAGAAAGGCGACGAGTCCCCGGAGTAAGACATTTACTACCATCACAATACTATTATCATCACCATTCAGGTGTTGTGTTTCATAATTCGCTCTTACTTCCAATATAATACTGTTTCTCTAGTACCATATTTTATAATAGTACTGACGCTTCTTTTGCTTCTGATCAAAGATTGTCCAAGCGCTGATGCGTATTTTATTTTTGTGTTTTTACATTCTCGAATAATGGCTTCGAAGTGTAATATTAATTTCATTTGAATAGCAACCGGGGAACTATATCATACAATATCGTCTTCGTTCGGGTATTCATATGTGTACGCATTCTAAGACAAATTCTTTGAATGCATTTCAGTCTTTCAGATAATCCCTTTGTCAAGACCACAAGTACAAGTCGATATATGTTTTTTATTTCTCTTTGAGACCATTTCAATTAAATTTTCTACTATTCCGATATTATATCTTGGATTATTATTGAATTTCCCATTAAAAATTTTACCATTTTTGCTATTAAAGTTATCGAATTTCAACTATAATATTGGAATTGAGGGCTTGGATTAATTTTAGTGTATTCATTTCACTTATTTAATTTATGGAAATATCTCAGAAGCTCCCGAAATATTTCATATAATGTGAGCTTTTATATTCTGTTACATACTGCTGCACTGGAAATATAATATACAAAAAATGGAAGAAGTAGAAGATGTATTGATGAAAAACCTACTAAAAGGAATTAATATTGGGAAAAATATATCGGTACCCAATTGAACATAAACAACTGAAATCAATATCTCAAATAATTTGAATAAAAAAGATGTTTTATCATGATAATTTATACTAAACGTAATTATCTATATGGCGGGTGTGAAACAGAATAATTTATTAGTATGATCCTTCTCAAATTGTCACCATCTGTTTTAAATATAATTATCACAATCAGATAATTTATTTTGATGTGATCGATACATAGCAAAACCGTTAAGTAAGATCGTTATATAGATTAAACGATTATATAGTTATGTATTACTAAATGAATATGGATTCAACCTTGTGAAATTTATACCAAGCCATCAATGTAAAGCCTTTCATATAATTTCACGAATACAGAGACACATTAACGACTCGACACGTAAACTTCAATAACTGATCAACATTAGAATTATGTAAAAATTTATCTCAGATATTGACTTATATAGATATCACAAATTATCTTAATTGTGAATAGCAATTGAAATCTCTCGTGAAATATTTCCAACCAGTTTTTCGCAAGTGTCCACTGTGAATACAAAAAATACAAGATGATGCTGTGCCGGATGTGCAAAAAAATTCGATCTGTACTTGAAGATTACACCATCATAATCGAAATTCTGCAAAATTTTTAACCCTCACGCAAACAATTTGGAACGTCTTTCTCGCCACCCTCTTCGTATTCATCTCTCTTCAATCCCTCTTTCTCATTCCCACAATTCAGTTTTTTTTTTTTTCATTTCTCATCCCCTCAATACTGCCTCGTGTCCAGAATATAAATCACATCCGTAAATCACAACGTTTGGTTTATCCGGCAATTTTCGTGCGTTGTTATTCGAAGTTTTTTTTTCCTTTCATCCAAACATTTAGTTGTATGTCTCATTTCCTCTCTCGCTCATTTTCTCGCTACATCCTCTTTGTTATTTTCTCTCCTTCCCTATCATACACCCTTCAATGCGCTGAAAGTTTATTTGCGCGCACAAACGTTGTTGATCCGGCCAAGTTACTTACGCCGTTTCGAACTCTTGTAAACACCGGAAGTGGTCGGTCAAACGATTTTTGGATTGCGAAATGACTCCTCACTTGTGCACCTTCAACAGCAACCACCACCACCACCACCACCACTACTACTGTTGTGTACGTTTCAACCTCATGACTGTTTATGTATATATATATATAAAGAACAGCGGGGTAATATGGTCATGCGTTTGGAATAGTAAATCCAATGCCGTTTTGCCTCGTATTCCCCTCAATATATGTATGTATGCATGTGTGTATCAATAGGATAGAAGGATATAGTTTTCGACGAATGAAGGGTAATGGATACATCCTCAATCCAGATAATCGACCATGTAACCCTCATTTATTTTCGACGCTACCACATTATTCATTTTTCTTTCATGCTTAGACACAGCATACACGTATATGAGTATCGTTGACTGGCCTATCTTTAACGTATTGTGATAAAGGAATATACAAGCACGTAAGAAAACAAAAAAATGGCATAAAATTTTATCCTATTACAACCAAATTAAATTACTACAGTGTAAAATTACTCGATAGTATGACTGTAAAAAAAAATAGCGAGAGCATTGAAAAAATATGAATTTCAGACAGTCATGAGCATTTACAGTGGTTGCACTGCCATAAAATTTCTAATAGAGAGATGAAAAAAAAAATCAACTGCAATAAAAATTCAATAGAATTGTATAGTTTTCACTATGTTATAAAAAATTGATGCTTTGTTGTTTTTATTTCAGTCATTCTTGATAACGATTGAAGTCAAAAGTTTGAGTTTTGATACGTTTTGAGTGAGGATAGGGATAGGAATATACTGTACGATGCCGTGTTGTATAAAACTATTTCAAAAAAGCAATATTTTTACTTTATTCATAATTTGCCAAAATTGATGAGTAGTTCTGAAAATAAAAAAGTCAGAACACGATGTAAAAATATATTAAATACCGCATATATTTTTACTTATTGCAGTGTTAAATGCATAATAGAACTTAGTATTGTTCACGGAAGATTTTTATATTAGGACTTTTAAAAGTTTATAACTATTCCAAATATCAGATTTTATGGATAAGTCGGAGATTCCCCGATCTGACTTGAATTATATATACAATCAATTTTGTTTCGATTCTACACATCACTGAAATGTAAGAAATAATTTTGAAAATTATTAGAATTTTCGAGTCGGATTTTTTCTCCTATTTCTTATATAGTTGGAGATTAGAGTTGATCAACGCGCAAATTATTGGCATGATTACAACGACGCGTGATCGCAATTTATTAGCCTTTAATAAAATTTTTAACTCTTTAACTTGTCGATACAATGTTCAATGTGAGTCCTCACGGCCGCAATATTATTATAAGTACTTTCAATGGGTTTTTCAGTAAATCAAAGTTAATGTAAAAACAAAGGCATCACAAATATCGCCTTTTTATTTTCCACAGCAGTTCAAATGTTGGTGAAGCCATTGTCAGCTAATATAACGTCTCTTGGCTGAATGAGGTCTAATATACCACAGTCAGGAAAGATTAAAATTTTATTTTCACGTCTGAATTTTGGATGTTAGCAGGGGTATTTGTGCATCCGTATATGAAGGAACTTGGACATAATGGGAAAATGAGAATTTTTACTATATTATTGATGATATTTGCGAAACATGTATTTTCTCGGTATAAACGATCATTAATTTCGATAGATTCTGATTTTATTCTTAACCACTAGAGTATACCTTAGTGCTCACGCACATTCTCAATAGAACAAAAAAATGTATAACTGATCTATTGCAACAAAAGTTTCTACAATACAAATAACAATTTCACTTGATATCTCACATTCTTTCAACTTGAATAATTTGTGAACGCAATGGGATACAGAGTTTAATCTTCTTGCAATATATACTATATAGTTGTGAGATTAAGGAGAAAATATAACTCCGATTTAACCAATTAATTTAACTCTCGGCAAAGTGAATCCACTATTTACATTAGAGAGAAAACAGTTTGCAATTGTATTGAACTAATCACAGAGTTGAACATTTGATAAAGTTGTCGTTTTCTTGCCCACAGATCTTGCATTTGATTGTGACGAAATTCCTGAATAGTAGTATCTCAAGCCAAAGATGAAAATGTACTGAGAATACTCGTGACTAATTCTATATTGAACAAATAAATACATTACACAACATTATAATTTCACAATATTATAATGATGGGTATGGGTCCAGTAAAATTATAAACATATATCTAAATATGTTTTTTCCGATTCTTATAAAACTCACACAAAAACAAAAATATTACTCCATTAAAAAAGCTGACATACTTTACATTATAATCCCCACATTAATACAAGTGCCAGTAATGCAGCCGACGTCTGGTTGAACTAACTCAGCTATACCTCTATATAATACTGCACACTTTACTTTTCATGTCCGAGGTACTTTTGCACACGCGACTAAGAGACACAAGAGACTGTGGCCCTTTTGCCATTGGCATCGAAGGGCCTGCGTTACTATATATAATAGTGACTATTGTATACACCACCCATACAGATATACATTTAAACACAATCCCCATACATATATATAGAATATAGTGGATATATATGTTAAAAGCAAATGGCATATATACCCTTGATACCTTATACGCTTCAAGGCAACATGCCTGTAGGGGACACTCACGGCGTATGCATTCTCTCGTTTTTTAATATATATATATGTAGCCGTATATATACCGAGTCGCCTTTTCTTTTCGACATTTTCCCCCTGTGGACCGATTCGCTGAAAAAACAAAGCCCCACTTTGGCTTCTCACGCGTTCTCTTGTTCTTATGCTGTACGTGTGACAAAGAAAAACGAAGCCTCTCTATATACGGAACTATATACACATATTTACTTATGCACGTATACATATTATATAGTACATACATATATAGTAATGCTAAATTCGTGGCCTCAAGGGTAATGGCATATTACCTCCTTTAGTATCATTAAACATTTTTCTCTTAAACGGCCCCTGCGATCTTTTTTTGCCTGATCTCATCTTCGATATGAACCCTTTCAGCCCCCCTTTTTCATTGACTCAACCTCTTTTGCTTCTTTTTTTCCATTACATCTATTTAACACTTTCTTCTCAACTGCTCCTTTCCGTTCTCCATATTCTTTTCTGAGTTTTTTTTCTACCTTTTTTTTTTCTTCCAAGTCTTTCTCCATAATTTGAAACGTATTTAAAACTCGAATCGATATGCCACTTTGAGGGGTTAGTGTGTTTCAAGATGACGTATAAAGGAGAGAGCAATGGAAGAGTAGGCAGAGTGAGAGAGAAATAAAGGTACAGCGCGGAATGGCAGTAGATTTTTTTTATTTTCCGCCCTTTTGGTGACGTAATGATGCATATACGCTTCTTTACCACCCTCGCAATTTTTTTTTTCTTCCTCAACCCTCACGCACTCACCTTCGCTCTCCTATATACCCTCCATCTTTCCACTTATCTTAGCTCTTTGATTTTTACTCAACTCACTCGAGTACAATCATGTTTTTTACCACTTGTCAAATTTGCCTTTATTACTTCTTTTTTCTGATAGAGAACGACATAATCACTGTAGCATTTCTCTCAACTCGGGCGTGATCATCTTTACATTCCTCGTGCGTTTAGAATCACACATACAACATGAGATGCACTCAACTATGTGAGTGACGATGCGTTGGAATGAAAAAAAAACAGAAAAAAACGTGGTCGAGAGAGGTATAGAAAGGTGAAGTGGCGTCAGTTATAAGGGTGTGGTACGAGATCTGATGGCGGTAGTAGCGACGAGGATGGTAAAGAGATCCGAAGAGCATAAGGGCAAGTTGGGGATTCGTCCGCCACTGCTAGGCGCACACCGGTCGATAGCAAAGTACGTGTCAGAATGAGAGAGCGAGCAGGAAAGCGAGAGAGAAATGTGGTGCGCGGCAAGAGAATATCGCCATGAGTTTTCGCTACAACGCTCTGCGCGATTTCCTAACCGCTGTTATTACGTTCTACGCCATTTTCGTGCCAAAACTCGGTTTCACACACTTTGAAATGCAAGTATATATAATGTAACTGTGAAAATTCTCATGGGAGTAATATAATTTGAATTCGTCATTGACATATTCGTTAAATGAATGTACGTTTAATTTGCTTGCAAGCTATTAATATACTCTGCGAAACTATACCATAAAATTATATAAGATATTATATATTGAATATTGATTTTAATGAATATTTTCTCGGACACCTACAACGAAAAGAAAAAAAAAAAATTTAGGCAAGTAGACTTGCCCGGTAGTTGTCATCACTATTGTTGTTTGATCGTATAAATCATTTCAATAATAATACCATAATATGAATTTGTTAATTTATAAAAATTTGCGATGCAAATAAACGAGTGTTTGAATTAAATTATTGGGTTAATTAAACGGTCATGTGCCTGTTTTGGTATTTTCATCGATGAAAAGGGATTCGCGAAAATACAAAACTCTAGCAAGGTTTGTTGAGATCGGTGATGCGTTACGCGTCATCAGAATACAATGTACGTACTTTTATATGTAATTTTCCTACAATAGATATAAACGTCATTTTCTCACGATATAAACGTCCGATCGAAATGAGCCATAGCAACTTATGATCCCCCGAACATTCTTATGCTATGTACAAATTTTCAGACCTTCTGGACCAGCCACTCCTGAGATCACGTGGCTTCTATGTTTTTCGTCACATAAATTCTATAAAATATAGGTATTTCGTTCGAAAACGCATATAATTGTTATTTTACGGCGAACGGAAAATCGAAACAAAATTTAACATAACAATTTATTGTTAGCTCGATAACAATTAACTCCCTATGAATTTTCAATTTGTTTGGTCCAGCAGTTTTCAAGATACTCCCACTATATAAATAAAATATTCGTCCATACGCCCGCTGAAAAACACGTTTTTCATCTACGTCACCTTCAAAAACATGAAATTTTTCTTTATATTATTCAAGGAGGCAATTCATTGAACATTAATATTAAATTTTTTTATCCGTTAATCAAATTATTATTATTAAAAATGCGATTACATGCGTTATTTTGGCGTTTTCAAATCGGACGAAACCAATACTTTCTTATCACTAAGTGATGAAAAGTAAAAAATACAAGTCAACATTTATGTTTAATATTTATTGAAACACATATTATATCCCTTACGTATTTGTTTTATGTACGAAATTTTTTTTACTCTGATTATAATGTATTACGATTAATAATTTTTATTGATCGTGAATTAAGGTTCGCCTTTTCTGTTATATTAAATCGTTATTGTCCGATAGATTTTTATTCACAATATATACATTTGTTTTAGATTATTTCACAGGACGAATTAAATTAATGGAAACAAAAATATGTTTTTGGCTCTCGTCACTTTGACATTTATTTATTGGTTTATGATAATGAAACATTTTTCGAATGTATATATGTAACGAAACTTTTTAAATATACTTTTGAAAGTTAATTTAACCATCAGTGAGTCTCTATTGCTGCCGTATATACAAAATGAAAGACAACTGGATGTCATGACATTTGAGAAATGTTGTTTTTCAAAATTTGCATTCTCGTCCGGTATTTTCTCCGTGTTTCTATACCTTAATATATACATATAGATGTATATCCGTCTACTTTAAAAACTTTGGATATACCACTGGCATTTTCAACTTTTCTCTTTCTCTGTTCCTCTCGTTCATTGATGTCAAATGTATCGCTTCCGTCAAGCTATTATATATATATATAGTTCTTCTCTCCCTTCTATCTTTTAGAAATATATATATATATATTTTGCGTATGTATATATTCGCTGGATTGAAAGTGTTGTATAGAGGATAGCATTAGCCGGTGGCAGTAAAGGGGGTCGTGTTGAGCCATTTTTGAAGATGTTGGTTGGTGAAATGGGGAAAAGTGACTCAAGAGGGTTGCGTCTTTTGGTGTGTAAAAGACATGGTATAATAGACAGATGTGTCTAATAATTTTGTCGTTGCTTCATCTCATCACTTCCAAAACATTTATTTCAAGTAAAAGTGTAATACAACATATTTTTCCCTGTTAACTTAATACCCGACTGAGAATTTGTTCAGACCGGAATGTGAAGTAAATCTTGGATATATATTTATATATATATATATATATATAACTACTTTTTTGTGCTGAGCCGGATCAGCTCGACAGATTACGATCATACATGGGGAAAAATGTCCTTATAAATTTTTTACATGAACTTGTGTAATTCTATAAAAGTTACACAGCGTTTTATTGTACCACTAAAGTTTACATGTTTTTTGAATAATCGTAGAGATGACATTACCCCAAATTGATGATACCTCTGATCTAAGAAATAGTTTTCAAGATATTGTCTAATTTCATTTCCATCTCTACCTGGTTTTACCTTTAATGTAAATACAATACTATCAACTTTATATTAACCAATTTTGGTTTTGGAATCGTTATTTCAACTCTTAGCTATAATATCATTTGTAGCGGCGGCGTTTGCGCGAGCATACGAGGGCGGTCCGATAAGTACTTAGCCTCACCGCCGGACGGGGCCGCAATGGCAAAAGAAATTTACTGTCATGTAGAATATTCTCGTAGACGGCTACTGTTGAACTTTCGGCCGAATTGGACGTGGAGTTTCGTTTTGACCGCCTGTGGAAGCGGACGTGTCCGCGGAGTTTAGAAAAATGGAAAAAGAGCAATATTGGTTGATGATTCGATTCTTGTTTTTGGAAGAGAAATCGTGCAGTGAAATCAAAGACCGCTTAGATGCTGTGTACGGTGACTCTTGTCCTTCTATGGCGACCGTCAAAAGTTGGTTTAACGAGTTTCAACGTGGTCGCCCGTCGGTTTTTGATGAGCCACGCCCAGGTGCCCTGAAAACAGCTACCACGGAGAATAACATGACAATCCACGATTTCGTATTAGCAGACCGCCGATTGAAGGTACGTGAAATAGCTGAGACCATAGGCATCTCAAAAGACCGCGTGGGTCATATCCTGCATGAAATTTTGGGCATGAGAAAGTTGTGGGCGCGATGAGTGCTGCATTCGCTGACTTCGGACAACAAGCGCAACCGTAAGACCATTTCAGAACAGTGTTTGAAGCCATTTAGGCGCAATTCAAAGGGGCTTCTGCATCGTTTCGTAACTGTCGGCGAAACATGGGTCCACTAGTACACACCAGAGACTAAGGAACACTCGAAGCAGTGGACTTCACCCGGCGAACGTGCTCCGAAGAAGACGGAGACTGTCCTATCGGCCGGAAAGGTGATGGCCACCGTTTTCTGGGATTCCCAAGGTGTGATCTACATCGACTACCTGGAGAACGGCCAAACCATCACAAGGCTCTACTATGCCGATTTATTGGGCCGATTTAACGCCGGATCGTAGAAAAAAAGGCCCCATTTGGCGATGAAAAAAGTGCTTTTCCATCATCACAACGCGCCGGCTCACACCTCCGCCGTCGCTACGCCCAAATTGGGCGAATCGCGCTATGAACTGCTGCCCCACCCACCGTATTCTTCAGATTTGGCCCCATGTGACTTCTTTTTGATTCCAAACTTGAAAAATTGTCTCGCCGGCCAGAAATTTAAGTAAAATGAGGAGGTGATCGTGGCAACGAAGGCCTATTTTGAAGACCTTGACAAAACGTATTTTTCAAACGGGTTAAACAAGTTGGAGCATCGCTGGGTCAAGTGTATCGAGCTACAAGGAGACTATGTTGAAAAATAATTCGCCACATTTCCAAAATTTTCGTTTTTCTTCTGTAGGCTAAGTACTTATCGGATCGCCCTCATATATTTGTCACGTGAGTTACCTCCATGACTCTGGCCATGAATGTACTTAACTGCAGGTTATACTTCACAATATATATTTTAAAAATATGTAGATTAGAAATAATCACATTGGATTAGTCATTGAAATCGTGGCTTTGACGTAAAATAATCAAATTTATATCCTTATTGACCCAATAACGATGTCAATTTTGTGATTGAATACGAATGAAATCGTTGTGTAGCTATTTTAAATATGGCATATCATACTGAAAATAGTATTGTTCCCAATTTTTCGGTTGTTGTAATATAATATTCTGTATAGTTTATGAAAAACGGAAATAGTATATATTAAATACTAAAATAGGATTTATATTGAGTGAATGCGGTGGTCTCCACATCCAACTATTAACCGCGCTCAATGCTACTTAGCTTCGTTAGTTGGTGGTGTCCTACTGTGGTCTCTGCAGGCTGTACATCCTGTACGTACTTAGACATAATTATTCAATATACAAATAGTGGTGTGATCGCCACTGCTTTATATGATATATGTGTGAATCACATTATATGATTTGAATTTTGCCTCATCGTTGTTTTTAATTGTCGTGCAGTAGGTATTTTATGTTGATTGTGCTTTTTATAAAATTGTAGAGACTTAATATCATTTTTATTTCCATTTTTTGCCTTTACAAGGACAAAGAAAATTTTGATACCATAAAGACATGATGTATTTTAGGCTTTATACGAAATTTTACATCAATAATAAAAATTCATGTTACGTCTATTGTTAAGTAAAATTTTATTTTTTTAGTTGCATATAAAAATTCATATAAAAAATATTTTTCTCTATACATATTATTGTTAAACTAATCGATTGAGAATTGGCAAAACTGTTTATATCACATGACAAAAACTGACACCATGTCACAAAATTGAATTACTTGTATCGGTTCAAATCATATTGAGACATATCTACCTATTCCTACCTACAGATCTAGCCACACAGTTTTGTTTCTTCATCCAAGTCAACGCTTCCATTAAAATGATGTAATATGCGTCAACGATATTGAAAAACAAATACCTATATATATATGCATACGTGTATTTATCTGTATGTCAAAATGAAGTTTGCGGGGTGAGGTCAAACCACGTTGAAAACTTTATAGTTCCATTTATTTCTGTTAACCGTACTGTCTCTCCAAAGGATGACAGTTTACGATCCCCTGGACTGTCCGACAGTGAGAGTCTGACGCATAAACGTCCCCTCTATATTTCTGCTCAACGTATGGCGTTTGCTGCCATCACCGCGCGCATCGGATTAGGAACACATCCAAGGCTTCTTGTGACAGACAGGATAATAGTATTTGTCATATATATATATATATACTTTTGCACTATATATATTTCTGTATGTTTCCATATCGCAATTATTCAATTACAATACCGTTGACTTTCTTTCATTGTTTGTAATAAAGTTATATGATATGTAGATATTGGAATATTTTCACAAATGTTTATGAAGAATATTATCTCGGAAAAATATCTAGTGTAAAATAGCTTGATGTGAATTTGTAGTCGGTGTTCTATGGACTGGTGTTGATTTCATAGCTATTGTCATGATCCTATGTCGGAATATCACGTACAATTAAATTTCAGTATATCTAATAATACAAGCAGAAAATTATATAAAAAAAATTTGTGATATTATTGTACGCAATATTATAGTTGTATAATTTTGTAATTTGCTATTATTAATCTAACAAGAGAAATAACACTGTTGAGTTATTGCGAACCATTTTTAGTGCTATTTCCAGTTTTCGACGCCAATGTCGTGTTACACCATATGATTAGCCGTATTTTATTGTATGATTAGTATGGTAGACAGGGCACGGTTGTGACAATTTTTATTTGATCGCCCATATTTTTGTGACTATGGCAATTAGCTCGAAGAGATGTATTTTTTATTGTAAAGTGTACATTTGTCTATATATAAATACCGACATTTTGTCCCTTAGTACAATGGTTAACTCATAGGACCAAATTTGAAAAAAAAAAGAAAAAAATATCAGAACCGACCACATCTCAACGACGGTTGTGACAGTACTTGGGGTTAGTAATGAGAGGTTCAAAAATGGATTGAAATTGTCTAAAATCACTTTTATGACAAGTAATATATAACGTGATGCAACATAATCTTCTTCCCAGTAAAAATGTCCATTTACGTTACAAAAAAATAAAATTTGGGAGAATGTCACACTGCCGGTCATTCAGTCTTCCTCAAGAGTTTTCTAGGTATCTAAAAACAAAAAATAAAAATTTACTTGTATCGCGACCGGACCCAGAAAATATGTCAGGACCGTACCTAACGCACTCCTTGGCAAGAAAACAACAGTGATGACAATATAAGATGATGTAAGTACAGAGTAATGACTGCTATTTAACTACTAATGTTCAACTAATAACGAGGGAAAATACTCATTACTCTATCTTTACATTAAAACAACAATTATTAAAATATATTGAATAAAAATACTTTATTTTGAGTGTTAAACAGTAATGTAGGCCTCTGGCAGTATTAATATCGCGCGATGTCTGACGACATATTTTTTTCCTTTGCACATACCCCGGTATTTATTACGGTTTCGCTAATGGGACGACTGTCACAACTGTAGTCTAGTCTGCAGGATCACCATTGAATGGCCTTCATAAAAATAACACGCGTCAGTGTTCGTTCGGATACAGCGCTACTATTATAGCAATTGCAACAGTTTTTCATTACATAATTTTTAACGTCACCCACTGTGATCACTCAAGAATATTTGGATGTTTAATTTGCAATCAAATTTTATATAATATGATATAAATTACATTTGTTCTTGAGACTCGGTGCTAATTGATATAACAGGTTTATTGCGATCTACAGATAGAAATGTTATATATGTAAGGTTATTGATGCAAATATGAAACGATTGCCAGATTTGTGTAATATATATACAAATTGATTGATATAACACTCTGCGTTGTATGAGAAAATTAATCAATTTTTACACATAAGTTTTATTTAGAAATATTTGATAAGTACATACTGGTATTGTGTGTATCGAGCACATCAATAACAAATACTTTTCAGTCAAATGACCTAAATTAATTCGTTCAGTCTAATTATTCATACAACTAGTGCGGCTCATCATTTAAAATGTTTGTATATCATGAATAAATAATTTATAGATATAAATTTCGATTTGGATAATTCATTGTACGTTAATATTTATACTTGCGATTGTATCATTTTATGTTTACTCGTGGGTTGTGGCAAACTGCATTTATACCGAAATGTGATAAATTATATGTTATTTAAACTAGAGTTAAAGAAATGCGGTTAGTATACCATTATGATAAAGTAATAAACTGCTTGGTAAAATATAAGTCATTACAAATATTTATTTATGAAAATACGTACGTTTAACCATAACGACATTACATAATATTCAAACTATTAGTGTATGGCGTCTTTTGCAACATAATATGCGGGTACAATGACACATTGATGCTCAAACTTTGCGCATTATGTAACTAAAGTGCCAGTACAGCACTGCGATGGTATGTCATATTTAATTTACAGCCAATAGTGATTTACGATATTGTATCTAACCGGGTATATGTATACAGTCAGCAATTATCATTATGCACGTATATGCAGGATCGTGGTAGTGACTGTACACAAATAAAATTCAACACCATAAATTACTATGTCCTAATAAGAATTAAAAACTATGATTGAATTGTTGAAATATAAAATGTGAACACCAAAAAATGCCGTATAAACGTTACAGAGTACAATAATTTTCCGTGTATGTTCGTGATGGTGCCTGCGGGTTCGCCGCATCATCATTAGTTAGTGTTCACATATTCTATTTAATTAACATCGAGGTTGTTCATTACAATTTTAATGTCGTCATTTTTGCTATAAAACTCTGTGTATGTATGCGATAGGTACCACTGAACACTAAAGATGAGACCTGTTTGTATTAGAGAAACTGCTGGGATATTGCAGAAACTATTTTTTTACCCACTTTCGGTTGCGTCCGAAATTATATAATTTGGTTTAGTGTTAGTAAAGTGCCAACTTTTGCAAAAAATTTCATTTCCCGCTTCCCAATATTTTACAAAATTTAATGAGACAGTTTAGTAAGTTACGAAGGTACTTGATTGAAAACGAAATCGAGTGTATAACAAAATACTATAACTTTTAATTAATGTGAATATTAATATTTGTTGATATTAACCAACGTCGTTATGTTGAATCTACAGAAAAGTTGGGTAAAATGGGTGGCATTGCATCGAGATTGATAGGTGTTATTTTGTTATGACACGCCATAACTGTAACACCATCCTATATTAATCCCGAATTATTTATATACGAGAGAAAAAGTGAATCACACAATGTTATTTCAACAATTCTGTGATTCAAAATAATACTAACTGTTTTACACTCAATATTTTTTAAAGTGTAATCATTGTAGAATATGAAGACTATCATCAATCATACTAATCTAACGTAAATTATTTGAACAGCTCTCACTCTATTTTCACTCTACGAATTATTATTTTATTTCAACTTAGATATTAATTATATATTTATGAAAAAAAAAGTAATGGCTTTTTTGTATGTCACTTTGTAACAGCGCGTTAAATTATAAATTTAATGTATCGTAAATACGGAGATAACTCGTGGTGGCAGCGGATCACTCATAAAAAATTGAACCCTTGAAAGAAAAAAAAACTAAATGTGTCGCATAAAACTTGGTAGGGTTGTTCCCAAGAGAGATGAGAGAGTGGAGTGTATATAAGAAGGTTCTCTCACGTTTTCCTCTTACAACTATATGTTATGTATATATGTCTCTATGTATAAATATACACGGCTGAGAGATATGTGGGGTGTGCGTGTAACGCACGTATAAACGACGTAGCCGAAGGACAAGATCGAAATCGAATCGAGTTTGTTTATGCAAATTGATCTTGGGCGCGCGTTAGTGTATGCGGGGACTTTACAATATCTCTTGGCAAAAGCGTCTGTCTCACAGTGACGGCAGCAGCCGCAGCAGCAGTAGTAGCGGCAGCAGAGCACCGGCGTCGGTGTCGGCAAACTAACAGAGAAAGTGATAGAACGAAGAAGAGAGAGTGAGAGAAGGGGGGGGGGGGGGGGGGAGAAAGAAAGAGAGAAGTAAACTCTTGTCGTGTGTTCTCCTCTCAGCTCTGCTGTGATATCGATTGTGTCCTCTCGCGGCCCTGAAGGATGCGGCTGAAAGCGAGCCAGACCCGCGCGCGCTCACTCGACGGTTTTGTGTATACATATGTACATGTACGTATGTATAAGTATATATGTGAGTAAGCATGAAGAGGGGAAAATGTTGGTGGAGTTATGGTGCGCAAACTCAAAGCGCTTTTGTTCACGTTCTCGTTTTCTTAGTCGCGTACTTGTAAACTGGAGACGAACTGAAAAGCGAATCATCTACACAAGCCTCACGCGCGCTTAATTCTCTACATTCTGAAATATGTATTCCTTTATTTATATTTTTTTTGTCGTTACTTTCATTTTTATTCTATAAAATTTTTCTTATATATTGTTCATGCATTTCACATTGGGACGAGTTATTTAATTGGCGGTTTTTCATCCCTTTTTGAAAATTGCATATATTTAAATAGCTGTGGAATATATACGTATCTAAATGTTACTTACATTTCACAGTTACATCTAGGAAAAAGATGTTTTTTTTTTCGTTTTTTCTCGAGGAATTTAATTGAAAGGTGTCGGAAAGATACATATGTTATTATTATACTATAATTATCGTATACAAATTGGTTGTGTAATATTCCATGAGTCTAATCTTTCACACGCGGAAATATCTCTGGCAAGGGATATTGGTCACGGTTGGCGCGCGGCGGTGTCGTGCCATTACTTTTTTCTTTTTTTTTTCTTTCGTTTTCATTCCCCTCTAACACCACCCGTGCAGTATGTTCGCGCCCCGCATCCATAATGAGGCAAGAGTCGCCAGTGCCCTCTATCTCTCTTTGTCCCTTTCGCTTCTGCTCAATGTTTTTTTTCTTTTTTTGTTTTTTTTTTTTTCATACTCTTCTTTACTGTGGGGATAATATATATTCGTTAAAGTCGAATGTTTTCGACTCTTCTATATATCACACCCTCTCTCGTCGAGCCCATTTTGTCTATGCTTTTCTCACTCGCGTCGATCTTTTTTAAACAAAAAAAAACTACTTTACCTCTTACCCGGCAGCCCTTCTCAACATCGACAATCCTGTCGCGTCGAAGGCGCCATGTCGACATAAAAAAGTGAAGAAAAAAGACGAATTTAGGTAGGAAAAAGAATTACTTGGAGAAAGTCCCCTGCAACCCTAATCCGCTTTACCCGTGACACTAGTAAGCGCGTGCCACGCTCTCTGTATTCGTATATTCACCGCGCTGAGCCATACGTATTTATTTTATTTGAACAGGAATAAAAGAATGTGGCCAATATTTTTTTTTATTTTCCCTTTTGTCTGTGTCGATTATCCGATGTGAGAAATCATCGTGTACACGGTAATTAGTTGAACTAATTTAACCGCTTTAATTTTAGATAGAACTCCGTCTAAATAACAATGTTGTAACTAAAATTTCATGAGGTTAAATGTGACAACATTGTAATATATATCTTTGATATACGTAACTAAGGTCTTACCCGACATCGTTCAGATAGGCAATTGGAGATGTACAGTGGAATCAGAACTGAGCTGAAAAGAATAGTATATATGACTCTCCCGAAAAGAAAAACATTAATATTGCATAACAATGGCATATTGTCGGTGTGAGAATGAAATTAGCTATTCAATCAAACACATAAACATTAATAATTCCATTACGAAATTACCAATAGTTAATAGATAGGAAATAATAATTAATTTTTCATCCCATCCCTCTGGATTTGGACATGAAATTCTCCTAAATAATTTGCGTGATGTTGATTGATGATTTGTGGTGCGTGTGAAGTATTGATAGTGACACGGCAATGTTTGCCAAGTGATTCATGAATGTTGTTGGCATTGGGGAGAGACATCTTAGATAATATATAGTGAATTACGCGCGTGACCGCGTCAACGACTAGTATAAAGAGAATATAAAGAGATTGTATATATGTTTAAACATATATATGTACATAGAATACTTGAGAGTATGAGATACACGAATGCGTCGCGTTAACGCTAATACCGCAGTTCATAAATAACATTCCTGTCGTCGTAGAGAATATTTACATGTACATACACACGGCCACACACACACATATATATATATATATATATATATATATATATATATATATATATATATTCACACTTGACAACGAAACATCGTGCAAGTTCATGAAATATCACGCTTTGAAATCTCAACGCTTCTCTCTCTCCCACTCTTTCTCACTCCATCCGTCAGTCTTTCTCTCTTTATGTTGAGGAGTCGTAAGAGCATAGTCTCGTGCGACACATCGTGTCCTGGCTCACCCAATGGCTTGTTACCCGTCGTTTAATCTCGTACCTTAACATTCCAAATGGACGATGCAGCTGCTGACTCACGTGAAAAGTTTCAATTTTTGTTTGTTTACTATCTTTGCATTTTTCTCTTTGAATTATAATTGATGCAATATTTACACTGGCAAAATAATTCATTAGAATTAACATTTTTATACATGAAAGAATCAATTTATTGGCATGTATTTTTATTTATTTATTTAATTATTTTGATAAAAAAATTAAAGGAAAAAATAAATATTTTTGTCTGCTTTAAAAGCAACGATTCATCGTATTTTCTTTGGTCCTTAATAAGTAATGTTTTTCTTTTTGTTTTACTGATATATTGCATCAATGAACATGTATATATGTACTTTTAGTCGCGGCACGTTTACGTTTTGATGTTATATGTTGCAAGCATGCCTGTTTCTAAATTAAGACGCGTCGGCGCTATGGCGTTAATTCGCGGAGAAGTTGTTGAGCGCACGTGTATGTGGTGCGAGTGTATATGTTTTTCAAGCCATTTCCTGGAGACGCTTCTCTATACTCTTTAAATAAGCCGCAACGGTGTGAGACGAAGATGGCGAATAAGAAGATAAAGACAACGAGAAAAAAAAGAAAAATGAAGAAGAAGATGAAGTAGAAGAGAAAGCAATAGTATTCATAGTATATAGAGAAAGGGTGAAGAAGGGAGGAAAGGTCTAAAGAGAAAGAGAGAGAGAGAGGATGTTCTTTGGGCGTTGAAAAACGAGGGCATACTCGTTTAATTAATGTTTTGAAAACACGAAGAGTCTTACGATCCATCATTTACACGTGTGGGCGTGGAAATAATTATTTCTCATCGTCTTTCGGGTTTGGGAAATTACTTGAAGCACGTTAGAAAACATGGTGGACACGTGTGTACTAAAATGTCACATTCATATATTTAATTCATAACTGTTTGAATGTGACGTTGACTATATATTTTTTAATGGATATACTATCGATTATCTTATTAAGGACACTCGTAATATATTCAACTAAAATTGTCTGGCGGACTAAATAAATTTCTGGAAATATTAATGCATATATATTTCTAATCGGTTTTAACATTCGATGATACGATTTATATATAGACAAAATTGTATTTGTTGTATTTCTAACGGTTTCATTATTCAAATTAAATTTTCCAATCTATATTCTTTCCCATTTTCGTCATTCAATTTTTGCCTCTATTTAATTCAAGTTAATGAATTTATGATCCGTACATAGGTATAAGGTGTACATAGCGAACACTCGATTACATTGCACCTGTTAAAATTTGCTTTTCCCTGAATTATAAATTCAAAAGCGCAGAAAAGTTGGCCCACTTATTATTAACATCATATGTGCTGATGCGCATTTATTCATCTATCTGTTGCCGAACGATATCTCTGACAGTGGAGTAGAATTTTTGATAAGTCTTGCTTCATGGAATTGTTAGGTCCGCCGGGGAGATATCACTGAGAGGTTGACTGTAATTACAATTTTATATTCTCTAATTACAATTTCAATGAATGTTTATGTTTTAAATTATACTTTTATCAGATTATTTGTTTTAAGGAATTAGCGGAATTTTATTTTTGAATTACATATGACTATGTATAAATCGTCTCCTCGAATCATGATTAGAGTTCAATTTTTATACTTTGTCAGTATACACATTTTAAAGCCGTACTGTATTTAGGCGACACGTTATATCTTCGAACGTATTTTCTCGAGGACTATATAAAAATAGTTAAATGATGTTCATGACAAGCTACATGATGGCACTGGTATTTTATTATTGTCCAAAAATGGATTCTTACCATGATGATGTTTTGGTTTCAAATAATTTAAGTTTATATTACGAATGTATGTGCTTCAAATTCGCCTTTACATGTATATGTTACACTGAAATAACAAAATGTGGAATTTCGTCGAATCCCTAAGGTTGATTATCAAATCTCTCTAAGGTAGATGATCATCTACCTAGAGATTTGATCGAATTCCATATCTCGTTCTTTCACTGCGACATATACATATGTATTATAGCAAGTATATATTTATGATTTATATAAATTTGTTTCCCTTCCTCTTTCTCCCAACACTGTTGACGTTTTTCCAGCCATAACGACGTCAAAGACGCGACGCCGGCATTTCTCGAGAGGATAACTGACTCTATGAAATCACAGAGAGAGAGAGAGGAAGTGGAATAAGATATAGATAAAGATGAATAGGGACAATGAGGAGCTCGTTATCTTGGATAACTCTGCTTATCGTCTCAACTCTCTGGGGAAAAATACTTCCGCAGTATCTGTCTCTTTCTTATTTACGCTCATTCTTTTTTTTTTGCATCGAAACGTAGTTACTTCAATCGAGCTACTAAAGCCAATTTTATTCACTTCCTTTTATTCAGAATAATTTAATATCAATCTATGACGCACACATGAGCGTTACCTATTGACAAATATCAGATTTTTCTCACAAATAATTTCCATATTAGATTGAAATATTTCAATTTTATATTGATACTATAAATGTGTACCCGTGCGGTTGACAAACGTGATAAATACGTATCTTGGCTAATCACAAATAAATATAAAAAATAAAAAAATCATGATTCAAGATGGACAGTACAGCGGAATTTTGAATAGGCGTCAACAATAATGTCTGAAACTTAAAAGAGTCATGACCTGATACATATCGAGTTATTATTATGCGAAAGAGAAGTGTAGTCGTCGTCCCAGCATCACTAATTCTAACTTTTATTGTTTGTCTTTACAATCTTTATAATTTTAGTTTCCTATCAACGATATATTTACGTACATTTTTATATATTTTGTAATTTTATAATTATTTTCTAAGTATGAAGTTATGAATTTAAAATTTCGGTGAGTTTCTGTGATTACAATTTTTATGAATGTTTTTGTTTTAAATTGCACTTCTCTCGATTTATTGGTTTCAAAGAATTGGCGGAATCGTATTGTCAAGTTTTATATGAGCAAACATATATATATATCGAAATGTGCTTTGAAATAGAAAACTATTTTTCGCGCAATAATAAAAAGAATTGATAATTTTGATATATTTCATTTGGGCGAAAGTGGTAGTTGAGCAAAATTGAATCATAAGTTGACAATCAAATGTAGCGATAGATTATCTTACAATTGTAACTCGCTGTATGGTCAATTAAATGCAGTAATAAATATTTTCCTTCATATATGGTTAATATTCAATCTTTTCAAGTCAGTCGAACATCTCATTTAAAGTTTCAAGTTCATCTCTTGAAGTAATTTAGGTGAACACGGTCGATATGGAGATGAAACTTTGTTAATTCAACCATGAGAACTTTTTCTTAATATTTCATTGGATTAAATGCGGATAGATAGTTTTTTTTGCAATTTAATAGAAAAGTTTTACATAAATTTCGTCAGCATATATAAATACAATTATAATATATAAAATTATAAAATCAATGCGTAAAGATATACTACCAAGATTTATTCGCATGATATATTCTTGGAAAGTATATTTTTTTCTATACAGAAATATACTGACAACATAATAAATTTTTGTCACATATGTGAAAATAATTAGCTGGAACAACTAGAGTAATTAATATATCATTCGATCGGGTATAAATTGAATGGAATGCACATATATTTAAAATATAATAATTGAAAGTATTTTTTCCATTACATGTAGGTGAAAAATTTAACAGAGGCCACTCCATTTTCAAGTCATCAACGTCCATAACTGTCCGTTATTTTCAGGGGAAAAAAAAGCATAATAGAAATTGACAAACGAAAATAATTATTTAATTCTGTAATATTGACTTCATGCAAATACGAAACGTATACGCCACGACGCCACATGAACAGTTCACCAATCAGAATTCGTAGATTAAAATTCTCGATAGTTTCAGTTATAGGATGCAAACGTACGATTCAATTTCTTCACAGATTTTTAATACTGGTCTTAATTCGTTTATGGTTTCATCAGATATTTACACACGTAGACGTGCGCGTACACACAGGAAAAAGGGAATTTTTAGTGCAATAATGGTGACACCCAGCGGGATTGCCTTTTCTACTATGTCTGAAAATCGATACTTACTCTACGTCGGATTCGCCGCCATCGTGACTAACATTTGCTATCCGCATATAATAATAGAATAGGCAGCCTAAATTGCCACTTTGAGAGTGATTATAAAAAAGGAATATCAATCGGCGGTTGGCACTAAAATATTCATTCTATCCGTTTCGATTGTCAAAAAAATTGCAGTTAGACTTTACACTATGAACATTGATAGGTATACAAAAAATTGGATGCAATGCCACATTTTCTATTAAATGAAAAACAAAATTAATATGTTGACATTGATGAATCCTACTTATATAAATGTAAACGTGAAGAGTTGTAAAGTTTCAATTTTTAATTTTTTACGAAAAAAAGAAGCGGTGGAAGAATAAATATGCATATATATATACATGTGTCTCGTATAAATAGACAACAGTGTTGAAAGTGCGGCCATCTGTCTTCTTTGCATCGTTGTCAAATGCGACGTTGGGCATGGAAATTCGAGGAAGTTCCCTATTTCCGGCCCGGGCGTGAATATTTCCAAGTCATTTGGGCGTAGATTGGCTTGTTAACAAGTTTTTCAGCGACTCTTCTCGAAGGGCCACGGAACGCGACGTCGTCAACTCAATTCCTGTACTACCGCCTCACTCACTCATTCAGTTTGCGTCGGCGCATCTTTCCGCCACTTATTATTATTTTTCTTTCGTTTTCGTTCTTCTGATGTGTATAGGCACACCCGCGCACAACACGTGACGGCTGTCAAGTGTTGGTCGTTCTTTGCCATGCGGTAAAAAGTATGTGATAAATGAGTTTGCCTTTCCCCACATTTATACCCCCGGCGCCTCGGTACGCACACTCTTTTTCTTATTCGCGTTCTTGTATGATATAGCTATCCACAAAACTTTGAAAATCATCCCGTGTTCAACTCTCGTTCACTACTCTTCTTCATCTTCGTATATCATATTTATTTTCCATAAGAGTCCAATGTCAATTCAATTCACATTACTATTCTTAACATTATTCACTTTTCGATTTTTTATATATCAAAATAGTGACATAATACTTATCATCTTATGGTTAAAACATAAATATTTAAATTAAAAAAGTTTATAAATCGTGATATACAATAATGATCAAATTATTATTTATGAATGTAAAATAATATATGAGACCTGTTAAATTTCATATTCTTACACGTAACATCTTGAGCTTGTAATGCTAGTGGAACATTGTGGTTCTTACGGTTTAAAAAAAAAAGAGAAAAACCTACCAAAAATTATCTGTGAATATGCGCGAAATAATATTCAAAATAAGTTTAATCATAATGTAGTTCCAATAATACTATAGTAAACGCGTAAGGGACATAGAGCAACTGAGAGAGATTTCGAGGTGGGATTACTGAAAATTGGCTCAAGCTAATACACATATAGGTACATACGCACATACATATCAACGAGTCGATTAGTGCCACGTGGATTCGCGTCTGTTTCGCTCGTGGCTTTACATAGCATTTGCGGTCTCGGTATACACACCACCAGTTTGTGGCTTGTTCCTGTTAGTCTAGGCGACGTTAGTTAGCCTGATTGTTTATTTACTAATTACTTGGTCCATCCGTAGGTATGCTTTTGTTCAACCCACCCGCCATCCTCCTACTATTCACCCCGTTTCTCAATCCACATCCTATTTGCCGATACTCAACAATCATCGCTGCTGTCTTTTTAACGCGTCGCCGCAACAATAGATTCTAAACACTTGTTTGCGTATTATCAATACTATACTAGCAACAAAACATCACAAATATAATAATTCCCACAAAATATTCTGTAATAAATTATTCCTGTATGCTGTAAAATATGTTGCGTCAAAATTAATATTTAAATATTGCTATTTCCAATCCTCACAGGCGATCAAGTGTCAGTAGTGGAAAAAAAAAAATTGAATTTTCTTTGTTGTGACAGGGGGCATTTAATTATACTGAGAAGAATATAGGCATGGAATCGAAATTACGTTTTTACCACATGCTTTTTCGATTAATTTAGATATAATTTTGATACACTCTCGATTCAATGACATCGTGATTTATTCTATTTATTGTTTCAAGTAAACGAAATGGTGTTATGACGCCAAGATAAAGTGATAACTCTGCACAATTCATATATGTGCCCATAATTATGAAAGTGGTCTAAGTCAATTCAGACTTTAAAAACATGTTCGTATGAAATTCACACAAAAATTCATATTTATAATAAATTTCCATTAACCAAGATTAATAAATTTATAAATTAAACTGTCGCGTAATGTAAAAATATTTTCTAATTTATTCAAATGGAAATTCATTAAATATCTCGAAACGAGAAATGTAGGACTTAGACCACTTTCATAATTACGGGCACATATCGGAGAAGCGGTGAATTATACGGCGTAACATGATGTCGATATTAATAACAATATGATACAGAACTATTTAACACTGATGTTTGTAAGTCCACATTGAAATTATTCCACACGACATATTTTTTTTGCAGTGTATGACAATATCTAAAAATAATTATACCCAATACAGAATATCGAAATAATCTTAATATTCAATTAATCTTATTTATACAAAATAAAAAAAAAGACAAAGATGAGAAACAGTTGCCATATAATCTAGCCTCACGGGTGAGGCAAGATGAGATATCTCCGGGGACAAGATGGAATAATTAATAATAGAGAGGTATATCTAATTATTTATTGGCTTTGCAGAGAAGATCGATATCCATGAAGATTTCCCTAGATCCGTCTGTTGTTTATAGTCTTTGACCATTCTGAAAAGATAAAAAACTCTGATTTTAATTTCGAGTTAATGAGGGGCCAGATAGGAAAAAATCTATTTTTCAGAACCCCATCATGTCTATTTTCGTTTTATCCAATTTATATAAATATTGTCGGAAATTCGTTAAAAAAAATATTTAATGAAATTTGTATCTTACCAACTGTTAAATTCTGTCTTGGGAACACTCACAGCTACTTGTGATATTTTATCAATCACATCAATGTCACACGCAATAGAACTAAGATTTTTTTACGAAATTGCTGCATATCACAGATGCGCTTTAACTTCGTTACTTGAGAACCTTTTGCGACAACTCCCTGCATAGTGTCAGTGGATACAGAAACACGTCTAACATGTATGATCGATTCTGATTAGTGAGTTCATATCACTCCATACAGTCATTACTTCATCTTGCCTCTTGTCTGTCTTGCCCCACTTTCCCCTAGAAAGATGCACACAGATGACGCAATCGCATCGAAAAGAAATGAACGTACATTCAAATCTGATTGTACTCATCTTTGCGTAATATAAAACCGCCTTTACTTTATTAACTTCAGCTGTCAACATATTACAGTATGTTTGAACTTTTATTAATTTATATGTTGGTATATAATGCGTGTCGAGAAGGGCGCATTCGAAGACGGGGAATGAGTGTATCTTTACCATCAATTAAAGTGACAAGATGAGTTCTAGAAAGAACCATTAACTGAAAAACATGGTCCCATTAGTGTTGGTATAAGTGCGGGTTCTATATGTCACATATACACATACACACTTCTTTTCACGCTTGTGGCCATCCTGACGGGCACTTTGTCTCCGATGGCTCCATCATCTCGCCCAACTAACGCTGTTGAAAGACCCTCCAAACACGTTCTCATACGTCCTCTACTTCACGTATTCGTTTTTTTTTTCTTCGTATTTTACGCTGAATTCTTTCATTTCATATACCTATGTATACTTTCTTCTTCTATCTTTCTTATATTCAATCCTATATCTTGCGAACTCCTCAGTTACGTCGGCTAGTTTATTTTACACTTCACTACTTCGTCGGTACTATATTCCGCTCGACATCAATGGGACAGAGCATTGAGGTGAGATCGAAGAAGGTATAGTGTACATATATATCTTCTGGTCGCTCCATCACAGAATATATATACATATATATTTTGTGATGGAGCGGACAAGACTTCTACTGTTGCAATATATCTAAAGTGAGTGGGAAATACCCTTTTGCAGTATCTGTTCAATTGCTGCTGAACTACTAATGACACTTTTGCTGATGTTCCTCAGCTCGGGTTATTACTATTACTACTACCACCACTACCGCTACTACTACTACTACAACTACTACTACTAGTACTGGTACTAGTACTATCATTGGTAGTGGTATTGGTACTACTTGGGGATGATGGTGATAGTGGTATATGTCATTATATAGACTGTGTGGGACGTGATGGGCACAGATAGAAAGCCATTAGCGCCTTTGCAATTAAGTGAACACTCTGAAGCGTTCACGATATATCTGACATCACCCTGAATATGATCAAGTTGACAAGCAAGGGAATAAAAAAATTCCGAGAATCAAATAAGCTATTCAATAATATCAAAGGGTTTGATTTATTTCAGAAATTTCTTATTGACACCATTCTTCGTCTGATTCTACACGATAAACTTTAGAAAGATAGACTTATTGTGAATTGATACAGAATTTTTGCGTATTAACAATAATGGAGAATCTTGTTCAAGTAAAACCTCACCTTTTGTCGTTTCTCTGATACTCGAGGAAAATTTTGTACACAAAATTGCTATCTTAAAAGAGTAACCGGAGACGATACGTAGGCGTTGATGAAAAATAATATATATGTACGAAATAATTGTATGTAAACATCAAAAATGTCTATCATTATTGTGAACATACATGAAAAACGTGTATTGTTTGATACTAATATATTATTCATTAACATGTAATTACGGTATAAGGATAAATGCAGGAGAGTTGCCGCATTTTTTTAAAAATGACTAGAACTTTCGTATTTTTGTATATTTCTTTATTTTCTAAGAATGAATATACAGCTATTGCTATAAACTTGATTGAAATACAAGAATAAATTTTAATTTTAAGAAAATATGAATATAACAAACGAAACATTTTTCTTACTAAAGTCAGCATCTCTCGGACTAGTGTGAGAGAGATGTCGCAGTATCGAAATCTCTAAAAAAAACGTCTAATTTTTAGTTTTTTCTCTCAAGTTCAGTCTAGAATAGATGTTACAAAGATGATGCAAGTGATATGTAGCCACTTTAAGCATTCAATGAGCTTTTCTTTCTTATTAATGGTTTTTTTTTGCAAATGTTGTTCAGTCCACAAAGCCTTTGGGCGTGCACTTGTCATTCTTCGATATTTTTATAGTATTTTTCTAATAAAAATGTAATTTTTATTAAATAAATGTCATCACGATAAAGCAACCATGAAAACATAGCATGCGACATCTCTCCTGTCGCGGCAACTGTCCCGCATTTACCCTATATTAAGGTTTGTCATAGTACTTTTAGTGTACAATTTAATGTGTTTATATGGAATATGATTACATCCTCTTTAATAATAATACTCGATATAAAATTGCGAAAAGTTTTGACGCTGGATGTGACCCACATGCACGCCTTCACAATTTCTCCAATTTCTCGATATATAATTTTTTTTTTTCTTCGTATGAGGAGCAGTCTATCGGTTTCTGGGGACAAACAACTAGAGGTGCGGTGAAACAGGACGAGAAACATGTAAGAGGGAAAGAAAAATCAGAGCAGATTCTCGAGCCATTGGTGGTCCAGCACCCCGGAGGCACTCGTTGCCCCCGTGTGTTCTGTGCAAAGATTTTTCTTCCATTCTTTTCTCCATACTTTCCTTTACTCGCCCAATGCCCTCATCCGTCCCTCGGGTAAAATAACTTTACTCTTGAAGCTTGGACTTTGGTGACCTCAGTTTGGTCTCATGTCTCGCTCACATTTTCGATATAGAATCAGAGATATTATACATGTATACATATATATCACTGTATAAATAGTTCAACACTCATGCACGATTTATTATTTCAATCATTCTACTGAATCAATAAAAATTAATCACTATTATTTGCCAATAAAGTTTACAAATTAATTTTACTTTCAAATGAATTCATTTTGTCGAATAGAATTTGGAGAATTTCAATCAGGGAAAAAAAGCTTAATCAACTCCCACACGTCGTTATCCCTCGACTCAATTTTTTCTTTCGTTTCTCTTCCTTCTCTTGCATCCCTCTTAATTCTCTCCAACCTCACTTCCTCACACACTTCGTGCACTATTACTACCAGTCCTAATGAAGAAAAACCTTTTGGATATGAGAACATTGGCCTCTGCGGCGTATCCAGAAAATTAGTTTAATCTCAATTTGGATCTCTAGGATTAACGGCGTCGTCAATCAACATCCCCAGAATTTTATTAACCTTGGAAAAGGAAAAAGCATAAAATTAAATCACAAATAAAACAAAAATTTAATTGAAAAACAATCTTTTATTCTTTATTTTACTGATGTATTTTTTTCCATCCACCTTCATTTTGCCTTTCATTTTTCATATTTATGAGACATATACTTTATTTATATAAATTTTCGATATATTTCAAGTTTTCCCTCTGTAAAATATACAACTGAACATTATCCACGTTCGTACAACGACGCAATCTCTCCTCTTTACATTCCACATCATTGTGTACTGTGAATGTTAAGTATGTACTTATATTGACTTGTTTTTTTTATTTTTCCATGTCGTGACCTGAAAAATATCCAAATATTTCACAAAATTTGCGATTACATTTTCATGATTTAGAAAAAAAATCACAGTGAGTTTGGAAAAAATTGGCCAAACTACGTGAAGAAAAAAATTTATTTTCCACATAAGTTGGTATATATATATATATGCATGCATCCATACACACATACATACATACATACATACATCCAAGTTGAGATTTATCCCTAGAGACTTCCGTGTAACACAAGTCTCCAAGAAACAAGCTCAGTGGAAGCCTCTCTCACCTGACACCTCGTAACAGGAAAATCCTCTCTCTTTTCTTCTCGTTTTCTGCTACGAAACATCTCCAACTTTCTCACTCACATTTTGTCTTTCGTATTAAACTCAACATCTTTCTTGTCTTTATCTCTCTTTTCTTCTCCTACTTCATTCTTTGATTCCTTATTCTTGTTTAGCACTTTCGCCATGTTTTAAAGATTCTAGCAATGAGCAGTGGTGACACTGCCGAAGAAATCTGACATTTTCTCATTACTGTATGCCATTTAATGCCACGAGCAGCTTGCTACAGAAAAGAATGAGAACTGTTTCGCGTGCATCCCACCTTAACCCGTCTGTTCGGCTGACAACTAAATTAACTTTACAGTCTTAGTATACCCCCTCTTATTATTATTATTGGTCTTCTTTCGCTCTACTCCATCATCATCTTTTTCTTATTTCAGTTTATTTTAATTTTATTTCGTCGTCTGTGTCTATTTATGTCCTCCTACATATGTCACCAAAATATTTTTTTAATTAATTCCATGTACAAAACATTTATAACTAATCTGTCCGCGTGTGTTGGTTATCAATTATAGATTCTGTGCTATTTGTATTCAACAACAATTATGGCATGAGGAAAATGTATCTCCCAATAGAAATATTTATTATATATATGTTATAATAAATTGATTAATATATTCGATTTATATATACCCGTATATAATATTAGTTTGCTACGTTCCAAATAACTCCATTTATTTGGAGCAAAAAAATTCTGTTATGGGTGTAGTGATTAGTTAATTAGTTATAATTATTCGCGGCGTATCGATTGAATATGAATGCGCATGTCCTTATTATTATATCGTAGCGGAAACTGCGAGGACAAGTGATATAACTATTATATACACGAGTAAAGGGTGAACAATGCCTTTATATATCACTGACTATATACCTATATACATATCGAGACGAAACGATCTGAAATTGCGTTGGAGACAAGAGCACAATGGGTGCCGGTAATAGGTTAATATCACTAAGTTGAAGACGTTGATGTCTTGAAAATGATGAACTTGATGCTCCTGGGCAATATAATACCTAGTATATAGACTCTATATATAAACTTTCATCTCTTTGAGATGTTTTCCCTCATGATAACATCGAAATATTTGTTGAAGAGGTCTCTCATTATTTTGGACATGATGTCGGTATAATTTGTGGTTAATAATTGATCCAAATTGTTGCAGGTATTTTTCTCTTTTTCGAGCTCACAAATTGTCTTTCATTGGATAGGCAAGTGAAGCGTCTTTATACCATCTAGACAGCTGGTACAATGCTTTGTATTATCTCTCGCCGCAGGCATGTTCACTTTTTCGATATTTGGACCCTCTCGATCAGTTGCGGTGTTTGCCGCCGCCCGTTTTTTCTCTTCTCATCTCTTCATTCTTCCAAGCTAAATACAAGTACTTATATCTATATACTAAATATATTTGCCAGGCAGCCCACGGCATGTTGTACTATTTCCTTTCGTTTGCGACCACGCAAGACTTGTGGAAAAATGGACGGGATCTAATGGTATCACCCTCGTGGTTTGTTTTATTTTTCTCCAGGTTCATTTCTTTTTATTTATCTCTATCTCGCTTCCTCTTGTTCACTCATTGTCTGGGCAAAGTGTATTGCGTGAAATCTCTTGGGTATCAAGGCGTCCTCGTGTCCTCAAGGCATCCCGCCGGATCTTATTCGTCAGCGGGATACGGGAGTGGAGTGGAAAGTCTCTGGAATAGTCACGGATCGTTTATTTCGATTCGTCTTCTTCTTCTTCTACTTCTTCTTTTTTGTCGTAGTATTGTCATACGTATGTGTATACATAGGTGGATTTGCTAAATGTATGTGATACTTTTTTTTCCTTGATCCAATTCAAGACATAGCACTATAGGTTGGTGTTCAAAAAAAAAAATAGGCACATTAGGGAATAAAAAATATGAATAAAACGAATGTTGAATAAAATTTGAAAGTATATTTATGAATGATGAATTCTCATGTTTTGTATTACTACATACCAGTTGTGTTGTATCACTTATACAACAACAATAAGCGATGTTCAATGACCTTATAATCATAAAGGTTTTATGTTACAATAATTTCCAATTATTATTAGATCAGGTTCGTGTGCTTACTATATGCTGACTTTGATTCCGATTAATGGGGCCAAATTAGGATACTGCATGGTTCGTGCTAGCTAGAGCTCCATCGGTCTCTGCCTGAATTGGCTGGGTATTCCTAGTACGAAGCTTGACTCAGCGAACCTGACCAAGATCGCTTCGGTCTAAATTGAATCCTGACGTTTATCATCAGCCAAGATGGAAATATTCGATTGATTATGATCAGGATCCCGTCGAGATCGGTTGGAATAGTGATAGACAAAAATAGGGAATGCCCGGTCAAATTTCTATTAGGAAAATGACATTAATTTACTTTTCATTTAAATCATATATAAACTTGTCTTTTTTTCGACAGTTGGCAACAAACGGCAGTCATAGGTTATATATATGCCTGAGTTGTCACAGATAAACTGTGACAATTCAGCAGACGAGAAGTGTGCTATGCATTATTTTAACACATCAATGTCCAGTTGCAAATACATAAAGTGCGATATGTGTTGAAATAACACATAAAGTTATACACGTTGATTTTCAGTGTTCACAGTAAAAATAATATTATTTCAACATTTCTACGTATAAACACACAAGGGTAATTTACCAAATTACCATTTATACAAATAGTTGAAATACTATATACATATATATGCATACATTATTTTATTCGCAAGATATAAATGAGGATGGAAAGTAGTGATGTGCAGATGAAATATTCTTGCTGACATCAGTGAAATAGAATGTGCGAGGGAGATTTTTAACTGCATCAGACAGCAAGCGACGCTGTTATATTTTATGCACTACTGCAAAAGCTATATATATATATATATATATGTATATGTATACGTATATATGCATGCAATGGCAAGTGGGTGGTGGGTAAATGTGGGGTGCGGGCGCCATTAGGGGTATATATATACATGTAGTACTATGGCAGTGTCGGTGGTGCAACTCACTCTAAAGTGGCAGGACGGGCACGTTGTTCATGGCCATGTCTCCACCAGTTACTTCGCGGCATAAACTAACGCGCTTGAAGCCGCGTAGGATGTTAACATCACGCGCTCGTTCTATGTATATGTATCTCTATGTTTCTCTTCCTTTACCGCTCACCCTTTTCACCCGATCCCGCTCTTCGTCCGACGTGACCGATAATCTTTCTCAACGTCGCGACAACAATCCGACCACTTTGTTATGGAACACATCAACACTGCGGTTTGTTTTTTTTATTTTGTTTACTTGTCATAAAATCTATTTATTAACTATCAAATATAACTTTTCGTCTTTATTTGAATTTTTACGTCACTTTAGTTGTATGAAAGTGAACTGATTATTTACATGTAACTTGTAGATATGAGTTGGGAGATTAATATTTTATTGTAAAATTTTCCATGAACTATTTTAAAATGTTTGAAAAAATAAATTGAGGAAGAAGAAATTATCTCATAGCGTATTTTTTTCACTATTAGAAACAACAATTCAGTGTAATTTATCAAAATCACACACACATACGTATATACATATATATATATACGCAATTTAAAACAAACTTCATCTCATTTTAACGTTATAAAGCGATAAATAATTGAAACAAAATTTATTAAAAATATCTACTTTGGATGAGTTTGTTGTTTGCCCTATAAAGTTTATACATGTTAATACAGCGTTAAATATTTTTTCTTGCGGAAAATATTAATTTCTGTTTAGTTTTATTCCCTCTCCGGTTAAAATATTCACGATGAAAAAATAAAATGGGACAGAGGAGACTTTTTTTTTCACTGTTACTCATCTTCTTTGTTTACTTGGAAACAGTTTGCCATTGGCGGGGACCGTAACACATACGTATAGTACATTCTGAGCAACTGAGATTGGCAAAATGGGCGGTTCTCTATAAATAAAGTCGTAAAACGTTTTCTCAGTGAACGAGAAAGGGATGAATACGAGCCATTGCTCTCAAAAAGTTGGACGTGCGGGTATTGTTGGAAACTAGGTAGACCGTCTGGCTTCGATCTTCTCTTCTCCCACTGTCTTCTATCTCATATAGTCTTATTAATGGAATATGATCGTTGCCTACCTCTCACATTTCCACTATATATTTTTACATCGCACATCTCCATAATCATCCAATAAAACGGATTATTTCCTCTCTCTAGCATTCAATGAAAACAAAAGAAAAATAAGAAGATAAACAAACAAAAACATTGGTGATATAATCAAAGTGAAATTTATCATAAAAATTGCAATAACATTTCTTGAAATGTGGAATATATTGACATTGTCAGCAACGGTATTATGTTTCTATCAGTTTATTTGTTATGCAAAATTTATTTGACACGGAGAATATAATAACTTTTCTGACATTCAGTTTGGAATATAAAAAAAATAAATTTTACATATTGCGGAATAATTTTTATCAACCGAATAGTTTTTCATTTTATACATATAGTCAAAATCACTGTAGACATGAAATTTTCACGTTTACGTTGATGATTTAACCTTACCGACGGCGCACTTTACTATGTTGCCTGTGCAACTTTTACACATTTTCTAATACACTGTAATGTGAATGTGGTATTCCAGCGGTACAATAAAGTAGAATAAATCAGAGGACATTATTATTATAATTCGTACTACGAATTTACCTACATATATGAATTTATAATGATAAAAAAATTTACAATTTATATTATCATAATACGCTAGATATTTTTCTTGTTTAATAGTATCTGCAATTTTTTTCCTCCTCACCTGAACATACATTAACACTCTTAATTTTTTAACTTCATTTTTGTTTATTTCATTATACGTCCAGACCTACGAATTACTACTCGATTACTCGTCTCCCTCGTGCTCCGGTATCTGCAACCGCCACTTTGATATATAGCATAAGCTGTCGCCATCACTGTCTTCTGTTTCTTCTTCTTCCTCTTCCTCTTCTTCGTCCTCTTATTCATCTCCTCCCCCCTCTTTCTCCGCCTCATTCTCTTCCACTGAGAATTCTTGTGGCCTCCAAGATTTCTCAAGAGTAGACACTGGCGCGCAGATAAATGTCATGTAATTAACCCCCGCGTACACCAACATTATTAATTTTCGCGCTAAAGCAATTGGAATGCATTATGCTATCTTACTATTATCTATATAAATATATATGTTACTCTATAGTATATATATATATATATATAGAGAGATACACAGTTGTATGCAGTTGGCCTACATCACGCATCATTTGATGCTCTTAAATAAGCATCTGTGTCGGCAGTGAGAGCAGATTGGAATAGATGTAAACAAAAATATATATAAGATAACGAAGGCGAAGAAAAATGGCAGAGGTGAAGAAAAGTGCAAAGAGTCACTGAAAATAGATGACCTCTCGTCGAGATAAAACAAGACTGATTGTGATGGATGCACTACATTATTTTATATCAAATTATATAATTGTTTTATCATCAATTAAGTTTTAAATGATTTATTACATTCCTTCTCATCAAATTGATAACGGAAAAATGGAAAAGAGCACAAAAAAATTATGAAAAATAGAATTACTAAGATAAAGTAAAATGATCTAGATCTAAGCTTGTAATTAAACGATAAATTTGATCAAAAATAATATGTGAAACCAGGTGAATGCCGGAAAAAAAGTTTAGTTGCTTTCATTAAATCAATTCGGCGTCTATTCGTTTCAATTAAGTGTCTCAATGAGTTTTAGTAAAATTGATATTAACTATGGTGTTTAAAAAAATTATGCAGAAATTGATCTTGATGTTCTTAACACTCATTAAAATATTCAATAAAAACCGACTCCACATACCCAAGTAAGGAATTGAATTCCGGAACTAGCTGGCCAGCTTAACTAATTCCAAGTCAGTCACCATTGGGGCTATTCAGTGAACTACTTAATCAGATCGTCTTGCTTACACGAGATTCAATGTTTGGCTGTAGCCTGATTGCAATCCATTCTGGGGTGTATATAATACATTGCCGTCGTCGATGCATGTTCGATATTTGGATAATATAATGCACTACAGAATATTACTATTCATTGCAATAAGAAAAAAATTCCGTGCAACAAAAATATTTATCAAGTCGCTTACTTATTCAACAATTAACTGAGCATGATGTTGCACCACTTCAATGGTTTGGCGGTCTCCTTGGCTTCGTAAGTTTACTGCGTCCTAAATAGATTCGAATGGTTACTTATTCTCCATCTGCAAATTGAATTCTTACCTATTGTAGTATTTAAATAACAATACAATATTTTTAATATAATACCATTGGGAATAATAAATGGTAAATTATGTTAATTATAATAGAAACCAAAATTGTCTGCATGTAATATCTATAATTCCGCTTGAAGCATCCAAATGAGCGCTGCCTGGTTTACACTGGCCAGAATCTCAATCTGACAACGGTCCCATTCTTAATTATCGAGTTATTGCAGGTTGGAATCCTGACTGAGTGCTCGAATAGAGCACATGATAATCCCAACCAGAATTATCAAATCAGGAATATCTAAAATACTTATGCACAGTATCCAAAATTTGTTATTGTCGGATTGCAAGTAGTCGAAGTAGCGATATTGGTCGAAAATAGGCAATACCCGGTCATATTTTTACTGAAATAAATAATATCAACTGAAAGATATAAAAATATGTGGGTTAATCAATATTCAAGATGTCGTATATTTCTGGATAAACAATTGATGTCCCCAAAAGTAGATATGTCTCGAGAATTTTGCGGGAGGTACGGCCGTCTCGACAAGCTATACTCAATCGGGTTTCCGGCACATAAATAGAAGGAAAAAAAGAGAAAAGTAAAAATACTGCGATATAGGAATAGCATTAGCTATATAAAGCAAAATGAAACAAAAAAAAAGTATTAAAAAACTTTGTGAGTTTACGCGCGCACACAACATGAGTCGCAATGTCGGACAGACTAAGAGACAACGAGATATTCTTGAAACATTCTTTTTTCCCTCCTCTGTTTCTCTGTTTTGTAGATATATATGTCGTAAATGCGGGGAGGAGTCATCCGCGCTGTACGACTTGACTCGTAAAGTATTATCGTTCGAGGAATATAGGTGGTACGGTGGAGGACACGAGGATGAAATGGGGTTGGAAGATAGGAAGTAGAAGTTAGTATACTATATGTATATGTTCTGAAGACAAGGATGGAAATATAAAGGAAGAAATAAGTCGTGACTACTCCCTTGAGGAGTGCCATCGGCGTCGCCGACGAGAGAGTATATAGAGGTGGTGGAAAACGAGTTGCACTCGGGCAAATCGCACGACGCCAACTCCTTAGATTTTCAACGTAACGTAAATTGTGCATGTTTGCTTCTCAATAAATTTTTCATTTCGTTCAATCACTTTGACACACTTCAAATAATCTAACATATACATGATATATATATATATATTTATATACATCTACATTCAATTCAAAGTAATATTGATCCACCATATATAACTCAATGACAAATAGATGCTATTGTAATTTTTTTTATATAAAGTCATAGATATAACTGAAATATTTTTTCTTCATTTTATTTCGTATGTTTTGAAAAATTGAAATGAGCTCAACTGTGAAAAATTGCGTTGAGTATATTGTCTATGGTGCATTTCATTCATTTCTGTTTATTATTCCATTATATCTGATATCCACTGGAATAATTCAACTGCTCGGAAAAATACGTATTCTTTTTTTTTCTTCATAATTAAGAGAAAAAGTAATTATTTTACTTTGTGATGAAAATACTAACTAAAGAAGATAGTAATAAAACATAGAGTTTAAACTGTCGCTTGAACAAACAATTAATGATGACAATTTCCTGCGACAAAGAGACCGCAAGGTTCAGAAGGGTTTGATGGTTAGCAATGACCCTTAGAAGGGCATGCACTGATAAATATTAACGAGTTAGCTAAGGTTAAGGGGATTCGCGTCATTGATCGTGAGCAAATCGCATTGCTTTGGGTACAACTGTGTGACGTTCCTCTGTTATTTAAATTACTCTATGTTGATCGCGGTATCGTCCCAGACTTTGCCAGGCCATTCTATATATGTTTCTCATTCTATCTGGTCGTCTGTCTATCTCTTCAACATCAATTTCTTTCGACTTTGCCCATGTCAAGCCTAGCCACCACTTTGTTACATTGTAGGTTGACTGTGTCGTTGATTGCCTTAAATTGACTGTCGCAATTTCAACATTGCTGTCTTTCAGATTTCATTATGCCTGCTCTCACTACATAAAATATTTATGAAAGAGAATGTTTCAAGTTATTGCACTACGTAAATACTTTATTATTCATAGAATTGGCAGTATGATATATTCATTTTTTATTACTTAGGATACATGTACCTATATTTATTTAGACTAATGACAGAATTTTTTGTTTGTTACAGGTACGTGTCGAGAATTTTGATTTCTGCATCTATTTTTCGTTATTGTTTTTCCGTTTATAACTGAATTGCAAACGACAATTTCGTAAGTAAACGTTTACTAAAATTTGATATTTAGATTATTTGAACGAAAAACATGATGGGGTGAAATTGAAGGAGGAGAAGAGAGAAAGAGAGAGAGAACTAGAGCGGGCCCGATGAATAATTGAAAGATATCTCGGCATATAAATGAAAAAAGTTTTTGCACTATAAAAATACTGAAGAGAAAACGAGGGCAAAAATAACGAGAATTAAAGGAAGATACAGAGAGATAGAGCATGATATATACTTCATCTTTTATTCCACCAAGTTTTTAGCGCTGAGCGCTGCAAATAGCAAAAACAAAATTCTCTTTGTGAATAGCAAAATTTTTATTTTCCATTCCAATCGATCGAACGAGCTTATGCTGAGGGTTCTCAAAGGTATTGAATCACTATATATCGTTTTTTCTCTCTATCATTCGTTCACTCTCACATTTCGTATCAAACGAATTCTCTGTCGAAGGCTTAACGCGCGTGCCGGAGACAAAGAACGATGAGAGCCCTGGATGCATGCCCTTCCAACGCTTCGAGCGTATGCCACTCGGTATAGTATCGTATTCCAGAAATTGATAGCGTACAGAAGCGAGGGGTTAGTAAAAAATAAATCAACAAACAAAATTCCCATGCTGCTTTATATGGAGATTTTTTTTTATTTAACTATTTGTTTTACATTTTTCTTTTAATCAAACATACCTTGTATATTAATAGTAATATTTATTCGCCTTCGTTATTTTCTGTGAATATACTGACTTGAGTGAGTTAATATCTATTCATTTGAATGTGGAATAAGTCCCGAAAATATTTGAATCAGTACCTTTGTATACGTCATCATAATATAGTCAGTAGAATACTTCAATGTTATTTTAAGTCCTACTAGTGAACGCCCGATTGAATATGTAATATCGATTTGCAGATGTTCAAAAATATATATCGTTTAAGAATCACATTTTTAAAATACTTCATTTAAATTTTACTGTTGAGAACGAAAATTCTCTATGCTAATTATTAATATTTCAGTGCATTCATATTGAAATTTATAAGATATCCGAGCATTTTTCACCTTGCTGTACGCTAAAGAATGTACTACAGTAATTATGATAGTCATATTATCAGTTATCTATAAAAAAGTTGAGGCAAATAGACTCGCCCGGTACTTTTCATCACGGCTGTGTTATTGATCGTATAAATCGTTGGAATATATAATCTTTTGTAGTTTTTATATTTGAATAATTGGAATAATGAAAAAAAAAAATATATAATGATTCATTATATATCTATACACATTCATAAAGAAAATATATTACAATAACAGATATCACTTAGCGGAAACGCATATTTTTATTTTACACTAAATTGGAAATCGAAACAAAATTTGGTATAACAGCTTTTTGTTAGCTCGATAATAATTAACTCTTTATAAATTTGTTATTTTTTTGGTCCAGCCATTTTCAAGATACTTCAGTTATATATGACGGATATCCATTTGGACAGCAGCCGAAAAACTCATTTGTTATATACGTGATTTTCATAAACATACAATTTATTTTCATATTGAAGATGACGTTTCAATAAATATTTATATCTATTCCCTTCTGTTACCTGTTTCCTATGGTAGAAAAATGCCATTATGAGCCTTGTTTTGGGCTCCGAAAAATCAGACGAAACCAATAATTTCTTATCACTACGTGATAAAAATTAAATACCCCAAAATTTTTATCCTGTTTCATTTCACTGAAACTATCATGAAAACAATCACATGGGTTTCCGTGCGGTTTATAATGAATTTTTCACGCCCGTCCTCTCCACATATACGACATGAATATAACAAACAAGTCAAGTGATACACACAAACAAGATGTTAATAACGATATTCTGAAATAAATTTTAACCCAAGAGAAGATCTGTCTACAACACAATGCATGCCCGTATAATCAGGAAACTGTTAATCATGTCAAGCAATTCTCGTGGCGTATGTGACAATTAGTCTCAACGCCACTTGGAAGAGAATATACAGGTGGAGTTGTCGTGACCAATATAAGAGAGCTCGACTTGGGGTCTCGTGCAGTGATAATATAATATATACATGTATGAGTGTGCGTATGTTGGTATATGAATGTGTTGTGTCCTTTGAAATATTACGGTCTAACGAGCGAATGTACGGTGGAACTCTCTTGAATAATGTGTCCACGGTAGTGAGTTTGCACCGGGAATCCTTGATTCGCTTGGATAATCGAATGAAATCGATTCACAAGCGACCACAGCGCCGTTTCATCACGCGCCGCGGGTATCTTTGTCTATCTCTGTGTAAGTAGTGTTGTATCAGTAGCGCAAGTATAGTATAGTGAATGACAATAACACACACATATATGTATACATGTATATCTATACAACCAAGTGATCATCAGTGTATTGTGTATTGCCCAGGCTTGATTATAGTTACTGGTCCGCATCAATTATTCACCAACGCTCCTGACTCGCGTACGAAAAGCTAAATCTGGCTTTCACTTGCCATTCCTCTCTATTCCTCTCGTTTCACTCTCTGTACCTTTCTATTCCCCTCTACTCGCTTCGCCGTTACAGCCACACATACACACACACATACACACACTGCATATATGTGCATACACAATAATAATATATTGTGGACTGTGGGTGGTGTGTAGGGTAGGATTTGTGTGGATAGCAAAAGCTTGAACATTGATCACAGTAGCTTTCTGTTGCATTGTTATCATTATCCATGATCGATGTTCTACCATGCATTTTGTTGTTTCTATAAGTTTTAGTAAAAAACAAAGTGATAAAGAGGTTAAATATGTTGAAAAATAAAAAAATGATTTTGCTTTTTGTCTTCATCACGTTTTTGTTTTTTTTCCACAATATATATATATTTCTATGTTTCTTTTTCTCTTCTTGTTTATAGGATTATCTAGACTTTTTTCAAAAACTCTGTAGACACGCAATGTCCGCGAATCCTCTTTCATTGGCACAGGATGAAAGGAGATTGAGGAAGTGAGTGGAAGAGTGAGAGTGAGAGCGAGAGGCTTAAGAAAGACTATAAGGGGGATCTACGTACTTGCAGAACGTGACTTTGAACGGTGTACATATTCTTTCGACGTTGCACACAGTAAGCAAAACCCTGAGACGTGTATAAGACGGAAAAAAAAATTAAATAATAACAATAGAATGAAGCGAGAAAAAAGAAATAATAGAGGATGAAGAAGAAGAAGAAGAAGAATGGAGAACACATACACATATGCATACATATAGAGAGAGGGCTTTGGCGAGATGAAACGTGTGTTCACCCGCTGTGCAGATGTGAATTCCCATTTTGAATTTTTTTGGACTCTTGAAAAAAAAAAA